>JXSR01S056369.1:48375-67182 GCA_000969725.1 Ophiothrix spiculata | reverse complement strand
AAATCCATCTGAGGTACTAATTTAGGATTTAGAAAATACTGTATAATCACACTGCCGTCACAGAATATTATATTGCTAATTATTTCTCTCAATTTGAGCCATTTTTGAGCAGATATTTTTGTAAACATTTTTTTGGATTTCACTACATCTTTAACCTTTGTTAAATTGTAATCTAGGCTAGTCTCTAGCCTAGGCTAGGCCCATATTCACAAAAACTATTCCAGGAATAACTTTATTCCTGGATTTCTCATTCTTGAATTAGAGATAGTCCAGTCCTGAATTAAGCTGAATTTTACAAAGCCTGGAATAACTAATTTGTTGAATAACTTTGTTCTTTGTTTCTGTATACCAAATGATGACATCAGTCACGTGACATTACTTCTGATATTTGCATAGATTATGCCTATTTATTGAAAAAGGAAGGAAGGGAAAGAAAGAAAAGAAGAGAAAGATTTAACATTTCTTCATATGAAGATGAGTTTTGTCATAAATATAAGGAGCTTTTAGGTCTAAAAAGTACTATCTATCGGTCGATGTTTCGTATTGTTTTGTTTTTGCCGATCCGTGTTCTCTCAAAAGTTGCGATAATTTGCCGTTCTATTGCGAAAATACATTGACAAACGAGGTAAAATGGGTTATCTATTCATATTATTACGTCTCTATTTTACTTTTGAACATGTTTTATTTCTCCAAAAACGTTAGCATTTTCAATCTTATCTTCATTTTCTCACTGCTCATACACATTATCGTGATCGTACGGCCCGTTCCGGGGGCAATTTTACTTAAAATACTTGCGCCCTTTACTCTACTTTTTACCATGTCCTGGGGTAATTAGACGTTACACGGGCGCAAATTTGCGCTTTTGCGCCAGTTAAAAAAAAGCTTGCATCAGTGGAATGAAAATAAAGTTATTCCTAGATTAAAGTTATTCCTTTTTTGTGAATACGGGCCTACATGTATAACGGACCTCTTCTTCTCTTGATGTCTTCTGTATTAGTGGCCTGGTTGTCGATTGTAATTTTATTTATTTATTTAGACTTGTTAATAGGGTTCTTGCCATAAAGATTGTATTTTCCAATCTATGTTTGATGTAGATTTTAGTGAGTGCTTTTGTTTTCTCAGAATGAACCAGAAGAACAAGTATTTTTTTAATTTTATTCAATTTTAATAAAGATTAACATATACTTGATCAAAAATCATTAATAATAAAATAACCACTCATCATTTCAAGAAATACTCAAAAATAAAACTAGAATTAGGGGTAATGTATGTTGCATGTAGATCTAATTATAAGCATTTAACCAGAGGAGGGTGGTCATGGCCATTATTCTGGTTGCCAGTTACGTAATCGTGGCTGACCCATTGCTGATTGCTGCTAAAGCCCAGTCTGCCGCCATATATTACCATTAAAAAAACAAGGAAAATACGACTTTGGCATGGCCACTAACATTATATTGCTAATTAGTAAAAAAATATGTTAAAATCAGTAAACATTGGGGTTCACGCGTGAACCCCATCAGATTTGGAATAATATATGTTCATTACTGTAAGAACACTTTTGTATATTTTAGAGGAAAGGTAAAAATACAATTTTTGTAATATTTTCTTCAGTTTGTGACGCAATAGAAATACATGCAAAACGTATCCTAAATTTGCGTTTAGAAATCCCTCGTCCCTGAATCTAGTAGCTTTTAGTAAATCTTGTCCTATGCCGCCTGCATTTAGCCAACCACAATTACAGAATGAATTTTGGTTATAAATGAATTCAAATAAATCATGACGTATTCGTTCCGAAAGTGGTTTAAGTGCATCTTTCATTAGTATCAACTTCTTCAAAATGTTAAATTTAGCATTTTACGAGTATTTTTCAGAAATGATTTCAAATGATATGATTACAGCTAAATAGGTTTATGAATAGGGAATTTAGTGGGTTGTTTGAAGTTGTTACAAGGATACATTATTGCTTGAATTCATTAAACTTTATCACCGCAATACTTGGTAATTGGTATAGTGAGTTATCAAAATATATTGAAAATAAATTTTCAAATAAAAAACAACAACAACAACAACAACAATGCTAGCTGACGGACCAACAGTTACAAATCATTTGGACTCTTTACTTATTATTCATTTATTACACTTTATCACTGGAATATATTACATGGACCATACCAATTTAAATGTTGACATCATCTAAATGTTGATAAAATTACTGAGAATGTTACTTTGTGTTAAATTGTTGTTGAGAACTTAAATCAGATCTCCGTTAGTTGGCTTTGCGATTGTGATGCTTTTTTTCCCTTGTCAGTTTAAAACCTATATCAAAAAAATTTGAAGGTTCCTTTTGAGTCTCATATGTCGATAACAATAAACCCTGGAGCTGTGCCTGTATGATAATATTTTGACTCAGATGATTTTGTTAATTATCTGGAATAGGATTTAGTTAAAGTTCTTATTCTATAACAACAAATTTTTGAAAGTTGCAGAATTAATTATAACTTGCACATTTTTTAGAAGTGATATTGTTCAATCAGCAAAATTAGTTTGATTTGATTAATTTGTATTTTCTTGCGTTAATTAAATGACCATCTCTTTATATTGTTATGAACAGACTATTAACTTTACATAGAAAACAGAAATAAATAGGTGGAGAAATGCTTTATTCAAAGTTTGATTTATTCTTAGCCTTTTCATCTTCAAAAATAGCAGCTTAAGAGAAAATGAAAGTTTACATAAGATTCAATGTGCTGTAAGTTCATAAGTACTAGTAAAAATCAACCCCACCTATTAAATGGGCTTTGGACAAGTTCAGCATCATCCCCAAACTTTTCCCCAAGAAATTTGAGATTTTTGCATCCCCAAACTTTCCCCAAGAAATTTGAGATTTTTGCATCCCCAAACTTTCCCCAAGAAATTTGAAATTTTTGCATCCCCAAACTTTTCCCCAAGAAATTTGAGATTTTTGCATCATTTGAAGTATTAGCGACTGTAATTATGACAGCATGCAAAATTTCATTGTTAAATTCAAACCCTACACATCAAAATATTTCGATATTCTTATATTTTTAATTATCGTTGTCGACAATAGTTGAGTTTTTAAAATTATCCATTCAGGAGATCTAATGCAAACTCCAAATATCTTTTAATTTGTCTGCAATCTATGATGTGAAAGGAATGTTTTACAAACAAATATTTGACTCTTTCTAGATATATAGCATCAATAAATACATTCAGAGAATAGCCTCATACCCAAGATCAACAAACAGAATAAAATTCAAAATTTTGACTTTTCTGAAGGTTTTGATCAAAATTTTCCCAATACCTGGTAATTTACTGATATTTTTCAACTATTGAAGTGTAAATCATCCACAAATAAAATTTTGAAATTTTGTCTAATGCCCCTTTAATGTGGAGCACGGTGGTGCAGTGGTTTGAGCATTGGGCTTGAAATCAAGAAGTTGTGGGTTCAAGCCCTGGTCCAGCCATCACAGTGTCGAGTCCTTGATCAAGTTTCTCTATCCACTTTGTTCCTCCTCACCCAGGTGACAAAAATCTGGGGGGTTGGGGGGGGGTACTGAGCTATATTAGTGTACGTGAACAGAAAAACTGAAAAGGGCTCTCTCACCAAAAGACCCATATTTTTACCATCTGTCACTGAATGATCCCCTATTATTTTCCCATCGCCTACCCGCATATATTGATTTCCTTGCTGCCCAAGAATTCATTATTTGAAAGTATTTCTATCGACATAATCTGGGAGAAAAATATATGAACTGATGTGCCCAAAATAAGACCCCAAACGGTGATGATCATTGGACACCCTTAACATCGAAATAGATCTTTAAACTTCGACGAAGCTCGATGGCAAAAGTCTGACCCTTTTTGACGTTTTTAATAAAGAGGATCTGTAGCTTCATTATAGTTGAATGACCAACCTTGCGTGGCTTACGTGCTAAATGCACTCACATAGTACGGAATGCATCAAGCGGAGTGCATTGCGCATTTTAAATCCACTTTGCATACGCTTGATATTAATTCTTGCCTGATGATTGGCTACCTTTAATCACACGTATATTGTATGAATTTGTAAATGCTTGATTCTTTATTTTTAATTTTTAATTACTTAAATGAACCGTAATTATTAGTCCTATTTTTATGCTAATCAAGTTAAGTGTATCATCTCCATTTAAGTATCATTTGCATGATTTCTAATTAATGGTCCTTGTGATCGTGTGTGACTCAATTGGGAGTGGTAGGGTCACATACAGAAAGCATGTGTTATTTTTGCTCAGGGATGGTAGAAAGAGCGAGTTGATCTTTGGAGAGTTTATTATTCGTGAGTTGTTCATTGGAAATATCATTTTTGAATTGATTTTAATGTGATACTTGTTCTTGATTTTTTTTCCAAAATTTATTTTGAACATGTAGCCTATATTTTTTTTTTAATCCCAAAGGTTCCTTACTCTGTTTTGGGAATTCATACAAAAGTTTATTCTTGACTGATTTTTGCATTCTGAAATATGATTTTTTTTTTTTTTGGCTGGTTATATGTTTTAAAATATTAGTTGTTTGTGATGAATGTAACGGTAACGCGGCCGCGCCGTTCCCAGAAAAGAAGTTGAAGTCCCAGAAAAAAAATTGGTTAGGTTCAAAGAAAAAATAATAATATAAAGTAAAAAAAAATAAAAAAATTACAAGAATTTCTGACGACAGATTATTTTTTTTTCAATATTGAATGGTGAAATACAAATTAATGAGCCAATTTTAGGGTGAATGTCAAATTTCTGTCAAAAACTAGCAAGTTTTTAAAGCGATTTGTGCATTTTTTCATAAATCTCACAGAAAATTCTCATCAGCTGATAAAAAAGTTCCCAGAAAGATATATTTTTTTTCTATACCCTGGTGCAACCAATTAATTATTCAGTTATTTGTGGACATCACAATGAAATAATGTACTGTTTGCTTAAATTAAGGCCCTCTTAATTCTTGGTATAGATGATATTGATGTCAGTAAATTTTAACAGTATGTCAATGGTTAAGCCTACTAGTATCGAATGTGCAGCACTTTCTTACAGTACCTTCCTTATAACTCTCTTGAAATTAACTCCCAAGTCACATGAGCCATTTACCAACCTCATCTTGACGCAGTGGTTATATGCACTTTCTATTTCTGTCGTGCACATGTTCATTTGTAAATCCTAGTTAACTTTCCAGGCAATTAAAACGCTATTGTAACTGTCACAGTGTTCTGTCACAGCAACCATGACTTCATGAAGTTTAGACCTCATTAGTGCAACTAATAGTCATGAGTGCAATTGTCCAATTGTAGATAACGAATTGTGTATTTCACATGAGCGTATCTACAACTTGAGGACCTAGGGTGTGTGTTGTCCTCCAGTTCTATACTTTGATCAACACTAAATAGGCGGGAATTATGAGGCTTTTCTTCATCCGCAAGTAAACATAATCCCAGTTACACGCGCGCCGTATATACTTATGCGCGAGTCAAAGGTGCAACACGCGCTGGGTATCCTGCAGTTGTGATGTGTTCTGCTATGCACATGCTTATCTGTATCAATTCACGATGTGAAGAGGCCCGTCTGTTTGGTGTTGATCAAAGTATAGATATGCTCATCTAGATACGCTCATGACCTAGAGTGTGTTGTTCTCACTGAGGTGTGGAGGCCCTCCTTATAGATGAAATTATGCAGATTTTGTACAACCGGGCCATCTCACCTCCATTTAGTACCCCTTCATATGTCCCTGTTCTACATTTGACAACTAGTACAAATGTATATTGTAAGTTATTGTGCCACGCTAGTGTTTATGATTGTCTTGCACTGAGCCGAGAACTTCCCTGCCATCCCAAATTGTCTATAGTAAATGTCCCCTCTAATGAACCCTTTTAATTTTCAAAACAAAACTTCAAAAGCTAGTTTACAAGAAGGTTCTGGTCTTAACAAGGACACCTACAACATCAGAGACAGCCAGCATTCCATGATTCCATACCATGGATGAGTTTACATTTGGGTTTGATTCTGGGAGGAGAGCTTTTGAGGATGATCTAGAAACATTTGTCCCTTCCGATCAGCAATGGATTTCACTGGTACAGTGGTAATTTTCCTATAGTAGTAGTAGTAGCTGAGAGTAGTCACAGTAGTAGAAAGGAAAGTCCTTGGTAAAAGTACAGGTGTCACTTGGTGTACCAATGTCCTGATTTTGAGGTCAGCAAGGTTGTTTGCATGTAGTTATTCTGGCTAGAGTTGGCTAAGTGCCCTGGACCATGATAGATCGGGTTTGTGTAATTGGCGAGTTATGGGATGGGAGAGTTATGGTGAGTTATGAACAAGGGCAAAAGGCGAGTTATGAACAAGGGCAAAAGGCGAGTTATGAACAAGGGCAAAAGGCGAGTTATGAACAAGGGCTGAAGGAGAGTTATGAACAAGGGCTGAAGGCGAGTTATGAACAAGGGCTGAAGGCGAGTTATGAACAAGGTCGAAAGGCGAGTCATGAACAAGGGCAACAGGAGAGTTATGAACAAGGGCGTAAGGCGAGTTATGGACTGGGGTAAAAAGAAAGTTTTGGACAATTACTTGACAAATGTGCATGCAGGATTTAAGCAGCAAGGAATTAGTACAAACAATTTAGCTGGAAAGAAAAAAGGAAATAAGTATCTGATCAAATAATTTAAAAAAAACAGAGGCTCATTGTGTATTTTGTGGAAAATTCAAATAAAAAAGGGGTCATTCAGTATAGATTTTTAAAAAGGTGGGGGGGTGCTATTCAAAGGCACATCCTGTTGCTGATTGATTCCTGCATACATAATGGAAGTTTCCCTTCTTGAGAAATGATTTCAATTTGATAATGAATATTGGGTTATGATTCAAAGATAAATTACCTATATTTTTGTGTCAGGATCTAAATAGTTAATTTTCATCACAGTCCTTGAATCAAATCCCTGTGACAAGCCCTTATTATTCCATTGGTGTTATTTATGAATTCCCAACTTTAATAATGTTGAATACATTTGTAAACAGTATAGTTCATGAGTTGCAGTTCGGGGATGAAGCTCTACGCTGCGGAAGTGACACGTCATAATTTATGCAAATCACCCGTTGCAAAGGACGCTTTGAGCCACTGGTTCCAAACAAATGAGGGGGCATTTCAGCCCATAACTCGCCTCTTGCCCTTGTTCAAAACTCCCCTCCCCCCTTTGCCCTTGTTCATAAATAGCCTTTCGCCCTTATTCATAACGCGCCTTTTGCCCCTTATTCATAACTCGCCTTTCGCCTTGTTCATAACTCGCCATTTGCCCTTGTTTATAACTCGCCTTTTGCCCTTGTTCATAACTCTCGCCATTTGCCCTCAATGTGTTCATAACTCACCTTTCGCCCTTGTCCATAACTCGCCAATTGCCCTTGTTGATAACTCGCCTTTCGCCCTTATTCAGTATCGCAGTGGTTATGTAACTTCCCCAATAACTGGTTCACGCACATCCCCTAACAACTTATATGCTATACTTTTATGTGGTGATCATTTCGATCATGGTTCAAAACTAAAAAGCTTGAACCAGTTGTTAGGGTGATAATCGAATTACACTAACACTTTGAGACTGAATTTATAACTCGCCTCTTGCCCTTGTTCATAACTCGCCTTTCACCCTTGTCCATAACTCACCGTAACTCGCCCATCCTATAACTCGCCATTTATCCATCCCCTGATAGATCCCTGGACAAACTATTCTAATTGAATTCCAGAATGCTACAAAGACTCAAGTTTGTGTAAAAAAATAGTTATTGCACCAAGAAAATACCTGCTTATAGGTCTGTCTAACTTCTATGTGAATGCTTAGACTGCACCACTTCTGCCCCAAAAAATTCTTCATGTGGGAAAATATGTCCAACTCCACAAACTTAGGTCAGTGTTCAAATGGTATTAAAGGAATAGAAATCCAACTATTTGGTACTCACAGATATATTTTGGCATCCTTGTTGGTCTTGTTCACTTCACACTGATGTTGTTGTTGTGAGGTGTTTCCAGAACCTAGCAATCCTTAGTTTGGCTAGATGACATCATATTTTAAAGCATCATTTTTGTTCAGCTAGCTATAACGGGCCTTTTCAAATATCGGCCCGCGGGCTAAATCCGGTCTGCGAACTACTTTTATGTGGCCCTTCGATCGCCTCTGGAATAAAGAGGTATATAGGAAAAGCATTGAAAAAGGTCTTAATTTGGCCCTCCAAGATGTATTTTTGAACTGGCGTTTGTCCTTAATGGCCCGCCAACAAATTTAATTGAGAACTATAACATCATTTGTATTAGCGAGAGCAAGGCTGTGTGTGTGCTTTAGTTTTAGGAAGCCTCTTCATAATAAAATGCAGCTCCAAATGGAGACCAGCATGTTACAAGTTTCAAATTGGCTTCAGTATCCATCAGGCATGATAAGAGAAGATATCGTGTGTATCCCATCATGCATTGCTTCCTATGGGACTGTTTCATAGGACATTATGTGAGTAGTTAGTGATGAAATGCCCATAAATCAAAATTAATTGTTGTAATCTTGCATTTTGGGAATGTTTCATCACTAACTACTCACATGACTTCCTGTACAAAATTTCCCATAGGAAGCAATGCATGATGGGATACACACGATATCTTCTCTTAGGCATGATTATCTTCAGGTTTTTGCCTGAATTCAGGCAAAAATGCTTTGATCTTCACTGTACAAAAGTATTGGGAAATTCACATTTTCAGGCAAATTCTGGCAAAATTACAAAAAGCCATAACCATGATCCCTGATCCATACTGTTGAGAACCTCTGTGGCATACACCCCAAATTACCCCTGGGAATTGGTGGCTGTGATGTTTTTAAAGCCAATATTGCAATACAATAGTTTCATCTGTTCGTGCTGTATTCAGTACATAAACTAACAACTCTGTTCTGTTCATATTTAGATTAAAAAACAAAGTTTTTTGTGACAAGTGCCAAATATGTTTTTTATACGTACTGCCAATTCTCCAATTATTGGAAAAAAGTTGTTTTTAAAAATCACAGTAAATGTTATTAACTGTTAATGTGTAGATCCTACCTAATTGTAGTAGGTGATAGTAGGGAGATTCTAGTTTGGATCAGGCATTTTGACAGTTGAAGCATGCTTTGTGGGCTTTGTTACTATGGTAGGCAGTATAATGGTATACAAGCATATTTCAATTCAGTAAATGCTATTTATTTTCAAAAAATAAATAAAAATAAACTGAACTTGTTCGAAATGGCATTTTCCATTTACAATCCTAATTCCACAATTTCCATGGAATTTCAGCAGTGTGGAAAAATTGAAACTTATTAATCTAGATCATTTAGTAAATTCCCAAGTCACTGTCATTAATTGTGTCCCTGTAATAAGGTCATCATAATGAACATCATTAATTAGCCGTCATTGAGATCATGTTATAGCTACCCTAGATATCTCATTATTCTGATTAAGGAAGAACTTTTAATATTTCAATTGAGCCTTGAACTGTTCTTCTTCACTACATGGCTTTAGGAATATTTCACTGAATTGAAGTTAGAATTAACTTGTTCAACTATTAGCAAGCAGCATTGAATACAAATATATAACCATATCTCCTAAACTTTAAAAACCATGCCAAAATTAATGCCCTTGGATTTGAAACCCTGAACTTTTGAATCCTGAGCAAGTGTCCAGATATGCCAAGCCACAAAAGGGGCTTACCTCTACCTCAGTAGCAATTTTGTGCTGTATTGTACTTCTAATTTCTTGATTTTTACATGATGAATTTTGTTGGCTAGAGACAGGTTAGGGTTAAAGTTGATCAAAAATTGTAACGGTATGATAAAGCCTAATGATATTGATATTGTTGAAATTCAACTAGATTACAATCATTTTGAATTGCAGTATAAGTTTGAAAATTCATTGAGGGCACCTTAGATATGGCTTTCATTTAAGCGCTTATCTCCAATTTTCCCAATGAGTGCCAAGTGTTGGATCTCTGTGTTTCCATTGAATGTATGCGATCGAGAGTGATCTTTGGTCATTTTGTTTATTTTAGCTCCTGGTCCATTCATAGTCTAAATTTTATTCCTTTGATCTAAAGCTCTAGGTACACTCTGCAGCTGAACCCATTGCAATTTTGAACTATGCACCCACAACTTTTATTCATCTTTCGTCTACCATTTTCCATTCAGTGTTGAGCCCAGTATCCATGACTATTTCATATAAATTGTATTAATAATATTGTCAGCTAAGGCACCTGATGAGTATTTGAAGACACAGCTATCTCATCACTGCAACATCGCTCTGTACACAGTCTTTACACGCCTTACGAGAAGTGTGCTTTATAATATTTCAGGACTCCGCATCGAGCGATATTACAGTGCTGGAATTGCTGGACTCTGAATGCACAATTACCTGAAGCTGCAATGACAAATGTGGCGGGTGCAGCCCCGGGGGTGCAGCATTACATCCTGGTGGAAAGTATATCCTAGCATAATCAGATCTTTGTCATATACCTTGTCTATTTGAATGGTATTTACTTCTTAGTTTTTGGACAATAATTATAACCAATTTTGCAACATTTTTTTCTTTCAGGGTAAATTGATACAACATTTTGGAAGACAGTTAGCCATCAAACAGAGATGTGATACATCAGAGAAGTGTTCATTCAGTGAGCAGGTGGAGCAGTATCCCAGTCTGAAAAAATATCTACATGTGGTGGATGTACGAGATGAACAGCTCAAGGTTGGTCTTCCCCCTAAAAAAATGGTTTTGTCCTGAAGTTGAAAATTAAGACATTCAGAAAAGTTGGTTAATATGGTTAAATACCCTTTCACCTGTTCAGTATCGTAAGTATTACATGTAATCTGATTATCAGCCAGATAACTGGATCACACTTTCCGGTTTTGAACCATGATCAAAATGATCACCACACAAAAGTATTGCACTTTGTTTGTACCTGATCCAGTAACTGGGTGAGTTATCAACTTATGTAACCACTTCGATACTGAATTTGTGACCAAATCCTGTTCAAACTAGAAAATTGCTTCATTCAACGACGGTTAACTTATCATTATTAGTGAAAAGATGCATGTGTTCACATTACATAATTAAATAAACACCTTGCTACCGATTGCATTATTGAATTTAGCAATATCTTCATTGAAAGGACCTCTGGTGGCTCTTTTAACAAAGGTTCAAGAAAGTTATGTGCCGTTCACATACATTTTAACAATCATCAAACCCTTTTGTGAAATAAGCAAATCCTAATATCAAATGTTACCAGGGTCGTAGAATGAGATAAAAATATTTGATACCAGCTACCAATACACAAATTATTGTACATCCTTATATTATTTATTTTGTTACAATGGATACTAACCATTTCTTGCGGTACATTTCGTGTTAGACAATTGAGAGCAAATAGCATGCAAAATAGGCCTACCCCTTTAATACAGGACATGACAGGTAAATGTGGCATCTCTCCAGGCATCTCTGATGCAGATTGCAATTCATACAGACTGCTTCTATATTGCTATTGTTTTGCTTAGAGAAAAAAATCAAAACTTTGCAAAATAGGCCAGGTTCGTTACAAAGAAATTTGTAATTACAAAAATTAAGGCTTCATTTGTTTTTGTGAATATCACTCAAGTATCATTCTTGGAGAATTGGCCAGTGATATTCTGAAAGAGACTGGAGAAATAGTGAGTTAAAATAGTGAGTTTCCCCTGTCACTAGTAGTCCAATTCTAGAACCTCTGTTTTTTCTGTGATTCACCATGCTGAATAGAAAGTCAGCATTCTGGATAGTTGGCAGGTTTTCTGAGTGAAGATCAGATGGCTTTCTATAATGATGTGATGATAGGGGATTTATATTGGGGATAGTATCACAGAAGAAATAAATCTAAAGTTCTATGATCGGAATTTACAACAAGTTGGTCTGGCAAGTTATATTTTGTGCTAATTCCTCTTGGCAAGATATTAAGTACTAGTGGGGGAGTTAAAACAGAGTGAGTAACCCACAGTAAAGTGTGCCCTTCAACGAGTTGCATGAGGAGTCAGGATTTGGCTTACAGATGTAACTCATTATAAGGACATTCACTACCTTTGTTGGGTAACTCACTTTTTAACTTGTCTATTCCATAGCTCTTTTTAAATTCTTTCACTTGCTGCCCTCCCCCTTCAATATCATTATCAATTCAATATTCACACTTATTATATAAACTGTCCTGTATGTATCTCTAAACTGAAATTATCCAGAACAAACTAAGTAGACTATTAGCAGGAATAAATGACGTAGCCCTTTCAAAGAAAAAGGATCTCAACATGCAAAATTTATGAGAGTATCAAATCATATTTCTTTGTAATATACTTGTGTTGCTTCTGTATTAGTTAACTCAAATGTGTCAACTTGTTGGGACTCTTACAGAAATTAATTAATGGCACTCTGTATGAGGTACCCTATATAGTTCCATGATTAGTGCATTTATAAGAGGGGAGGAGGCCGGTTCCACCCCCGTAAACAAAACCACATTCCCTACAACCATGTTTCAGCGGAGTGGGGGGGGGGGTGAATATTTTGTACCATTTCAAAATGGCGACCAATAAACAATTTTAATTCTGGTCCTTATTTTTCGCACTCATATTTTTGCCCTCATATGTTTTTGCACAGTTGATACATATAATAGCCTAGATGCTTTTGTGTATGTAGGCCTACATTTATTGCAACTACTATTCAGACAACTGAAAAGTTATAAGCCAAAAATATTATATGGCTTTAAAATGGGAGAGCCGATCTGGCATGGGATTTGCAAAAATCTTGCCCATATTCTGGGAGTGGGAAATCCCAAATAAACATGAGATTGATAATTTAAGTAAGGTTACTTGATATATGTGTACAATACCTCAAAAAGTTGATCAAAATAAGGAAGTTTAAAAAAAAGTTGAATCTGTAATAGAAATAATCCTATCTACTTCTTGCTTGGGTCATGATTGTATGTCACCAAGGTAAATATTAACCGACGGTACCGACGGCAAGGTGTCAAATTGTTTGTCTTTAACCAGCAATGAAAGTATCAGTGCCGAACACTTTGTCTGACCTTTTCCCTTGAGGTCAAGGGTCAAAAGACAGGTCAAATTTTCAACTTTTTCCGATTTTAAAGAACAAGGTGTCAAATAGTTTGTCTTGGACCAGCGATCAAAATTGTCAGTGATGACCCCATTGTATGACCTTTCCCTTTGGGTCAAATTTTACTAGTACTTGCCTTGATGCCCTTTTACAATGACAAAGTGCCTTGATGCCCTTTCTGATTAGCTGAATTTGCCGAGATGCCCTTGCAAAATGCTTAAAATAGAAGGCATTTTCATTTGCCCTTTGAAAATTGCCTTGCCCCTCAACTACCTTAAAATTTACCCTGTATGTCACCTATGGATTTAATTGAATACGCTAGAATAAGAACATCCCAACTCCATGTGCTGCCTTCTGTTAAGTTATGTAAAATATAAATGCATATAAATCTCGAAAAATGCTTTCAAATCCGTATAAAGCATTTTCATGTCTTTATCCCAATCATAGTCTCACATTTGACCTTGTAGTTGACTTTGTAGACATTGTAAGATAATTTTCCTAGCATAAATTTGCAGAGAGGAGCTCATGGAGTTGGGATGTTCTTATTATGACTGTTTAATATAGCAATTATGTACAGTAAAAATTATCTAACAATGTCTACAAAATTCAACAACAAGGTCAAATATGATATTATGATTAGGATATTGACATGAAAATGCTATTTTAGTGATGTGAAAGCATTTGCAGAAACTTGTATGCATTTCTATTGTATAAAATATGATGAACAGAAGGCAGCTATGGAGTTGGGATGTTCTTATTCTAGCGTATTCAATTGTACAAATGATCATGTTTGGTAATTTCTTTACATTTTATACATTTCTTCATTTCGCAATCACTATAAATATAAAATGATTTGAAAATCTCCTAACCAAAGCTCATAATAAACAACTTCAACTTCTCTGTTTTCATGCACTTAACTTATTCATGGTCAAATAACCCAAAATAATCAATCTTAATTGAGTTATTTGCACAGTTTTGTTCCTGATTCTGTGTAAAATTGGTTTAGCTTTAATTGATACCTTTTGACCTCTTCAACTCCAGAAAGCAGCATCTTGTATCATTGACATGATGAATGGGTGCCCTGGGCCTTAATTAGAGCAGATACAGTTTTGAAGTTTAAGGTTCAAAGAAAGTTCATATTCATAGTATATTCAACTTATTGTCTTCAAGTTCCAATATATCAGTAGATCAGTAGGCCCTATCTGTAGATCAATCCATTTTCACTCATGTTCCTATACCTCAATCAAGGCCCAAACAATACAAAATAACAGCCGGGATACCGATTTTCGTGCCATTTTTCAGTGAACCATCCGCGTGTATATATATATAGTAAGATTGCAGATGCGTAATACGGCACCTAATTGAAAAATAAGGATTTGTTGGTGGAGCTTAGCGGCATAATAATTGTATAGTTCCAACACAAATGATTCAAAATAAAAAGATTGGTGCAAAACAAAGGAAGTACTGCTGCGCTAACCTGCTTCCCCTAAGATGCAGAATTATTACATGGGGAAGGGAATGTTCCACTTTTAGTATCAAGATAGATGGTAGTTCATCTAGAATGACCTCCAAGCTTAACATACACTTGCAAAGTCCATCTAGGTGGACTATATCAACACTGAATATTTTGAGAGGCTGGAGGAGTTGAGGATCAGTGAGGGAGAGTGTGAATGGCTACGTCAAGCCCTGATGTCCAGCATTTATGTAACTTTTATTTTCGGATTGAAGGTCCTAATTAAGGCCTAATTGAAAACCCCATTTGTTTTGCATGGGGAACATTCACAGCCCATAGAAGAAATTATTCTACAAGAGGATCCTTTTACTATCATGACGGAATCAGATGAGTTTGAAAAGAACTATTTGTCCCAGGCCTTATCATCAATATGTTACTACGGTTTGGTTTGTTATTTGGCATTTTAGACCCGATATATATATCTTTTCAAAATTATTATTTTATTTGGAATTTTAAAATATTTTTTTTCTGGCAAAATTATAAAATAAATATTATTTGTTCATCTAAAATGAATACAGCAACTTTGATTTCCAAATATTCAGTCATCGTTGAGGGCAACACAACAGTTTTTTAAAGACCTTAATGAGCTGTAGAATCATGGCCCGTAGTGACACTTTCACCTTAGCCAATTACACACATACCACAGACAAAGTCATCGAAAGTGGTTGCTTTTTTAGGTGAACAATATTATTGTGACACCCAAAAATATCTTGTTAAGAGTATCAAATTAAAATAGTTTAAAGAAATTATTGAAATATTTTTCATGGGGCACTTTAAGTTTACAAGGTTATGATCAAACAAAATATTAAGGGATTGGTCATACCTAAGACTAAGGGATATTATATGAGGGAGATATTGATGAGGAAGTTGGCTATCTAAGGGCTTAGTCCCACTTGGTTCCAGTTGCTGTTGTGATATATTCCCGATACAATGTATTGTTAGTGCATCTTTATGCTGAAATTAGCATATTTGCTTATTTAGGGCTAATTTTGTGCGCATTGCATAAGCAATTGTCTCTAAAAATGAGCATATTTTCCGAAAAAATGTGTGTTGTCCCAACTCTTATATATTTGGTTGCCTTTATAGTTAACCCCTAAGATTAGGACACTTGGGCCGCCATTGCTGTGATGATGCCTCATCATTATTCCTTTTATGGCCCTTCTGTATTTTTCTCACAACAATTTGGCTCTTGCAATAATTGAAAACCCCCGGGCTTAAGGAAAGAGAGGTGCCATATATAACTCAAAAACAAAACAAACAAACAACCCCCCCCCAAAAAAAGGAGGTGACCTGAAGTGGTATTTTTTAGGAGTACATGTAATAATTATGGCTAAAATTTCAGCATGTACTTTTTGCCTTAAGAAATATTTTTAATTTGTTATTTTCATAAAGATTATGTTTTATGCCATATCTCCAAAACTATAAAGAATTTTGAGGTGAAATTTTGGATTTATAATCAGAAAAATGTGGGCTTTAATTTGACATCAAAAATTGCACTACTACTGGTTGAGCCCTTAAGATGAGAATGTGATCGGAACCTACACTTATAACTGGAAAATGCAGTATATGGAACATATTTTGATTTTAATGCCCATCCCTTGCTACCCAGGGGCCAGTAGAACATTTGACAAGTGCATGATGATAGTGCAAATCAATGCAATGCAATGCAATGTATGACAACTTTTTTGCCTGAAATTTGACAATGCAAATGATCTGGATTGAGCCCCATGTAAGAATCAATCCATATGCAAGCTAAGCTGGAGTGCAACATGTATCATTGTAGAAAAATGAAAAATATATGCTAATAGATAAGAGCAAGCTGTCGTAGCCATGGCGACGCAGATACTTTGCCTCTATTATAGTCACCTAATAATTTTTACAGTGCATACAAATTTTGATCCAGGCACCCTGTTTCTGTTTGGCATGCATGCATGCATTCATTATAGATTCATCATGCATTTTGGCTATACTGTGATAATGACGGCTGGTTAAGTTATCTTACACTGCAAATCAATGCATTGCAATTCTTAGCTTGGCAAACATGTCAAATGGTATGCTTGCCTGCAAATTTTTCGAGCTCCAAATTATCGAGAGATTCACGGTTTTAGAAGTGCTAATTGCCATGATTATCTGCTGTATGCAGACAGTCGGGTTGACCTGAGCTTTTCGAGGTACTTTCTAGACCTGGGGTGGGGAGCGGTTACTGGATGTGCCACAGAGACGAGTAGCAAAATCAGGTTGTCTATTACCTTAAAGGGTTCCTTTTCTTTGCAAATTATGTAGTTTAATGGATCTGTACTTTCCAAATTTTTTCATAATTTACAGCTTAATCGTGCACACTTTTTTTTTGCTAAAAAGAGCAATTTTATTATAAATTTGACTCAAAATTTGAATGTTTTAGTTCAAGAATGGGTCGCTTTTCTTGAAAATAAATTCTAAAAAGATTTGATAACATTTTAGCTTTTTTCCCAAATATGTTAATTTTGCACATGTTTTTTTTCTGTAAACCTGTAATCTCCTTCATATTTTTTAACACATCTGTGATATGGTAGTCTTACTCTTAGTTAATCAGGCCAGACACAATAGTCACTCTGTATGTTTTTATCAGGTCTTGATTCTCAAGACTTGGAGCAAGTCTCAAATGTTGGTGCCTTGATGCATGGAAATAAGATTTTGACTGAAACTTTGGAATAGCCTGCTGTGTAGTCCCCCCTCTTCCCTAACATATCTCAGGATATTTCATATCCCGGGAGGGGAGGGTCTAAAAATAATTTGTACGGGAGTGTGCCACACAGACTTCGCGATAAGGACCGTTCTCTATATACCTAAAAAAAAGGCAATTTTGCAACCCTTCAACATACTATTTTCCTGTAAAAAACACTGAATTTTTCCATTTGGGCGCATTAGGTCTGTGATAAAAACCCACCCATTGATATACCTAAAATGGCGAAATTATACCCCAAACCCGTGGCACATATACCCGTATATCAACCTAATGTGAGAATCCCCCCAACGGGTTTCATATGCTTTATCAGTTCATGGAACTGAGGAGATCTGAGAACTGGACCTAGATTATCTGAACCAGGAACTTCACACACATATGAGAATTCAAAGGAAAATCCACACTGATATCAGGTATCTTTGCTACTGTGTTTGGCCCAGATATAGCATCATTGTAGAGGTAAAGTTCATTGATTAACAGGATGGAGGCTTATATCAGGTATACAGTTCAAATTTGGATTGAGATGATCTATGTCCAAGAATATTTTGAAAGATTGTATGTGAAACTGGAACTTCATAGAATTAAGATAAAAATCTGCATCATTTTCAGGTATCTTTGTCAGCATGTTTGACCTAGATGTACCCTCATGGTAAGCATTCAAGTTTATCAATGAAGAGGATTTAGCTGAATCTTGACCGTGATCTGGACCTGGATAAGATAGACTCACCAGGTATACACTGTATGCAGCGCCCCAAGAAGGAACATTCGCACAGGGGACCAACAGCTTAAAGGTGCAATTCATGATTCTGATGTGATATTGACCCTACCTCTTTTCTGGATAAATACAAAGAAGCGTACAACATAAATACATGCTGAAAATTTCACTTGATTCCGACCATTCGTTTTCAAGTTACAAGCTTTTCAGCATTTGAAAAATCCCCATAGGCAACTGTGCAGTAATTATTGTCGGGGCCCCGACACATTTTCACACTTTTCTCAAAAATGCAAACATGCTTGAAAGAATGGTTTTGGGATTGTAACATACATTAGTCAAGGATTCATTCTAGCTAAAAATCTTAATTTTGATAGAATTATGATCATGAATTGCCGTTTTAACGTGACTATCCGAACCACGGAGCAATTAGAGTAAAGTTTCTTGCCCAAGGAAACAAGGAGACGTAAACCGCCTGGCCTGGGGTTCGAACCCACAACCTCTGTATTATGAGACCCGTGCTCTAACCGCTCGGCCACGCTCCCCTCTACTTCGCAACACCCCAATTTTGGAGTCACATGACATTCAAACCACAGAGTAAATAGAGTAAAGTGATGTGATCCGCTTAGTTCTGGTTTAGAGCTGAAGCTGAAATTAGTGGTGGACAAGTGTTATAATTTCCATTACTCACTGGCTCTTCCGGATACTCTTATTCCAC
>JXSR01S056358.1:35461-45763 GCA_000969725.1 Ophiothrix spiculata | reverse complement strand
TTGTATAAACTATATAAATGTATATATACATGTTAGAATCGAATTTTTACGCTAAACATGATGATGATATAAGTTTTGTTCAAAAATGTCAATTTTAACACTTTGCCCCAAAAATGTCTTGAAAGCTTAACTAAAATTTGCATTTGTGAAATGTTGAACTATTTTTGCTTTTTGGAAACAAAATTCTAGGAAGGGTTTTCTGAAATTTTCGATTTTTATCTTAGTTTTTTTAAAAATGCCCAAAATAGGTTAAAAAAAGGTAAAAAAATTCCACCGCTGCCAACAAAATGGCTATTTTTGGTAATTTTTCAGTAAATAAAATAGAAGTCAAAATTTTGAGAAAATCTTCTTAGACGTTTGTTTCTAAATTCCAAAAAGCAAACGAGCTAAAAATTTATGGCAAACAACATTTTGAAAAAGGCCGAAAAATGTTTTTTTTTTAAATGGCCTACAAAAATCGTGATTTGGTTATTAAAGCTCCAATCAGCCCTATCTTTATTGTCTATACTCATATTTACAGAGGTTTTTTTTATGAATATAACCCCAATAGTGCTGAATCCTACAAAATCCAACAGTGGAAAAGGAAGAAAATAGGCCAAATGAAAAAAAGAAATAATAAATCCAAATACGACCGGGGGATATATTTGGTGACTGATTTGCATCCGAGGTAGCGCCCTAGTATCGCTTGGTATGGTTGAACATTGGATTGGAATGCTAAGGGTCCTGGGTTCGAGTCCCGGGTTTGAATGCGTCAGCAAATATGTGTTTTTGATATGCTAAGGTTCGAGGAGAGTTTTTGACCTTTAGGGGATTAGGGTTAATATAACACCACGAACATCTTGTGATCTTATATAAGTTCCTAGATGGCCGTCATTGGTTTCAGAATGGCCGCCAATCATATACCATTGGGTTACCTTGATGCACGAAAATAATTTCCTTTTCTTCTCGGACTTATCAAAAAGCTCGACGTTAGTTTATTCTCCCGAATCAAATACAACAATGTAATGTTTAAATAATGATAATGATACTGAATTACACGTTTAAGTTGAAAGAGGACATTTCAATCAATCAATCAAACAATGATACAAGTTCTTGCATAACATGCACACCCCACGAAGGAGTCTATTCGTACAGGGGACCCACGGCTTTACGTGCCTGTCCGACCACGGAGCAAGTAGAGTAAAGTTTCTTGCCCAAGGAAACAAGGAGACGAAAACGGCCGACCCGGGGCTCGAACCCACAATCTCTGTATAATTTACGAGACCCGTGCTCTAACCGCTCGGCCACGCCAAAAAAATTTCACATAGCTTTTGAAAACTGACAAGCGAAAAAAAGTCTCACAAGCGCACAGATAACTTTTCCAACGATTTGAAATACGTTTTAAACTATTTTTATCTTTTTTCTTTGTTTCCTTTTCTTTATTTTTATTACACCTACCTTTGATCCATCGGTCCAAACATATGTCCCTTCTTTTTTTCTGTCATTCAAGCCAATCCAAGCAAACTTCTTAATGGCTTTGGCCCGCCCTGTGAATTTAACAAAACTTATATATAAACATTGAAATCTTTTCCATTTAAGTATTATTGTGACAAGTGGTGTAGCCGGATATCTAAATGCGCCCCTGACCGCGTACCATGAACAATTCCAAGGTCCATCTTAGAGACTCTGGTGAGGTCTAGGATGCCGAGCCCTCGGAAGCTCTCGTGTTTTAACACGATTGTATGCTTTTGTGCTTTTGGGGAGCTCTCATTTTTCCAAATTGTCATTTTTTCGACGCCATTTACACGCCCCTATGGCGTAGTGATACATGGCCTTTACTCCCCCTCACCGCTGTTTGATTAGTTCATTTATTATATGTGATGACTCACCCCGAAAAAGAGGACTTTGCGACAGAACGCTTTTCGAGAAAATGGCGAAAATAGGCAGCAAAAAATAAAGAAAATAAAGAGAATTTCCAACAGATTTTCTCTTGTAAAATTTGATTGCCTTGATCAATCTTAACAAGTAAGGCGTCATTTTAAAGTTTAATATCACATTTTATCTTTTAAAAAATGCTCATTTTCGATCAAAATACATCATTGGAGCCCATATTTTGAGATTTCAGTATTGGTGTCGCTATTCATCTTTCGACATTAATGATATCCATTTGCATAAATTAAATATATAGTGTGTTAAATTGACATCTTTTCAAAGATGCATTGGCCAGCATGCATAAATTAGCCGTTTCTGCCAACCAGGTTGGTACTTTTGTATGAGCTTGGAAGAGACCATGAGTTCATCATGGATCTATTGGCATGTGTCCGTTACGGACCAACCGAGGTAAACAAACAAACAAACAAACATGAATAGAAATTTATTTTTGGGACCTGAAAGCTGTTAAGAGACTACCTTGAGTAAATAAATATCTTTAGAAATCATATGGCCATTATGTGATGTTGATCATAACGCTGGTCTTATTAAGAACTTTAGATGTTTGGCATGACTTTTGTGCTATGACCTTGCAAATAAACTGTTTACTGATACAGTGGCTGTGATTGTCCAAGGCTAAATATCATTCCTCCATGTGAATAGAATATCATTTTAGCATTGTAGGTCAAATTACACAAGAACTGAAGTGTGTCAAATCCTTTTAAAAGAAATATATCTGCTTTTAAAATTACTTTTGATTTATTAGATAAACATTCCCTGGTAATATCATATTGCGAAATATTAAATTTAAAACACCAACTCCCAAAGCACAAATTTTGTAACTTATAACATATATTTTTAAGAGCTATTAGGTAAGTTTGGGGCAATCTTGGTCCCCCAACTCATGCGAGTTCTTCATTTTTTTCAAAACCCACCTTTTCAATGATTTGTCATTAATTTTACGACACAAAATCAATGACAAAATTAAGGTAAAACATACCCCCCAAGATTTTTAATGACAACATTGTCAGACACCCTTTTCAATTACTGTTATAATTTAATATATTAACATGATTAAGAACAAAACATACAGGTATCAACATTTCACTAATTTTACCAATGTTTTCTTCAAAATCAACTTATGACAAAATTAATGTAACACCACCCCCCTCATTTCTTTAAGGTTTTCAATGATAAGATTTTCAGACACCCCTTTCAATGACTCTTATACTTTAATATACACTAGCGGTTTAAAGTATTTCCGCACAAGCACTTTATTCAGCAATATCTGACAAGGCATTTATAAGGAAACTATCGGGAAACCTATGTTGCTTTTGGTCAGATCTGATAGGTAATCTAGTTAAGTGTAAATTTGAGCTCCGAATGGGATCAACCTTCTAACGTATAGGTAGGGGCAACAACACAAATAGGTCGAAAAACGTGACTTTAAGGTCAAATTTGATTTGACAACGCCTGGGTCAAGGTCACTTCACCGCTCAAGCTGAGTGGTCATGTGGAATGTGTATATGTAATAGAGTGACAAGCAGGCGATGAAATGTCCTGGTCACCCTTGACTTCGCCAAGAGAATGCTTGGAAGCTAACGAAAAATGATCCTTCAACGCCACCCAGTTTACAAAAATTGGGCCGTGGTAAAAGTGGAATGAAATGTTTTAAGAGGTTTTCAATATGTTATATACCGTCACAAAACACTCCATATTCATCACAACCCTATTTTTGAAAACTGGTGGGGAGTAGAAGGATCATTTTTCGTTAGCTTCCAAGCATTCTCTTAACGAAATCAAGTGTGACCAGGATATTTGATCGCCTGCTTTTCACTCTATTACACATACACATTCCATATGACCACTCAACTTGAGCGTTGAAGTGACCTTGACCCAGGTGTTGTCAAATAAAATTTGACCTAAAAATCATGTTTTTCGATCCATTTGTGTTGTTGCCCCCTACCCGTACGTGAGGGGGTTGATCCCATTCGGTGCCTAATTTTACACTTAACTAGATTATCTATCAGATCTGACCAAAAGCAACATACGTTTCCAGATAGTGTCCTTATAAACGCCTTGTGAGATATGGCTTAATAAAGTGTATGTGCGGAAATACTTTAAACCGCTAGTGTATTAAGAACAAAACATACAGGAATCAACATCACTTTATATGTCTGCTGTACTCCCCGAGAATGTTACTACCGTTGAAATGAAAATGCAACAAGGCATTGTGTACACTTGTTTTCGTTGCTAATATGGTCCTTGAAAAAGAAAACTTTGCTTCCTTTGGGTTTCCTTAGTATACACAGTGCAATCTTGACCTTGACTCCGGTGTAGCATTTTTGTAAAATGTGAATATTTGTCATTTCATATATAATTTGTAATTCCTATTTGTTGCGTCCATCAGCCCGTATTAGACTATTATGTGGTCTACTCATATTTACAAAACATTTATGCGAGGCAAATTGCTAAAATACAACTCAATTAAGGACAATTATGAAGTTCAAAGGTGTTGCTACCTAGTGGTTTCAGTAAAAGATTCAAAAACAAATTCCTACCTATTTAAAATTAAGGTAAGGAATGATAAATTGTGCTCTTTTTGTAAATTGTAATTATGTTGAAACTACATGTCATCTTTTCAACAAAATGCCTTTATGCCATTTAGGAAAAAAATAAACGTTTACTGACAGACAATAATAGAATATGTAATGAAAATAAAGGTCTAACAAATTTTTTGATTTTACTGGGTTATGAAGGAAATGATGTTGCTAATATTATAATTCTTCTTGCTAAATTTCATATCTATAGTTTCGGAGTTCAAGACAGAAAATCCAAATTTATTAACTTTTTATATGAGTTGAAGAAGTACAAAAATACAATAAAATGCATGAAGTTGAGCTGAAGTTGTGATTTCTGTTTTAATATTCCAGATAATATACCCTTTAAACCTGTGTATCACGTATGAATTAATTACTATATGTTCAAACTTAAATGTTATACTAATTTGTATTATGTTATAATATATCATATTATGTATGATTTAAATTGTTTTGCTTGGGAAAGAAGAAATAAATAACAACCTTTATCGTGACCATTTACCTCAAAGGAAAAGTCGGCCGAAGGGGTCAATTTTGATCGCTGGTCTATTAAAGAGAAATATTTTGACACCTTAACCTTTGAAATCTGAAAAAATTAGATATTTGACCGTTTATTTGACCCCTAGTGACCCCATATTACCTCCAGTAAAATTCTTATTACGTAACAATTGTGTAGAGGATCTCAAGACATTTCATATTTATGAATTTGACGACCGTTTCTCAAAACGCCAATTAATTGAAAATTTTTCGTGAAAGTCATGTTTTATGTTTTTCACCCCGTGACCCTTACGTATCCCCTGATGCCACTGCGGTCAGATGACAAAAGACGGAGGTAACCTTGGTACCACTGACCAAATTTGGTCAAAATCGATCATTGTGTTCAAGAGATATAAGTCGCCGACGTGTTACCAGAAAGAAATAAAGAAATAAGACAAAAGAAGAAAGAAATTAAGCCCAGAACCCTACCACCGACTGCAACAGGGTAACAACTGATTAAAAATCTGAATAGTTGTTTTGACTTGTGGTGCAGGGTTTTCAGTCATGGGTTTATTCTTGGTATTCCCCAAACAGAAATTGTGAAGTTTTTCTATTCGTGCATGAATGAGCACATGTTTTCAAAATGTCGCAAACATTTAATTCCAAACAAAAAATGCATTAAAGAAATCCTGACGATAGAATTTCCTACCACTTTTATGAAATTACAGTATTTGACCACCATCTGCCTAACAAGTCCGCGAAATTTTACTTTGAAGTCATTCAGAGCACAAAATATTTCCATGCGATGTCACAAATGTTTTCGAAAGGTTACATGAATTTTATTCAGGATTTTGGCGATCAATTTAATTTTAAAATACCCACGTGTCTTAACCCCAGCAATGAGCCATCTTATCAATAACAAACCTGTGGATAGAATATCTATGCTAGGTTCTAAAGCATTTAAAAGTGGAATCGCTTTCTTCGTCACAAAACTTACTGTGGAACCCCGCAAGGATGCTGATTAGTTCTTTGTTCAACATTATTTTACGAATTTGTAAACAAAGCATTTGATCAAACCTAAGGTTTCAAAGTCATATCAACGGTAGTTCTATTTATGAACCTTTCCTACCAACAACAAAATAACGAAAACTACTTACCTGCAAAAAATACAGCTTCTTTCGGGGTTTCAATAGTCAGCAAACTAGCTTTAGCTTTTTGACAAGTTTTCAAAGCATCCGCGTAATTCATTCTGACATTATACACTTTGTAGCACTTTGTTCCGTAAAGATAGAAGCCATTGGGACAACCTGAAACAAAAATAAAATTTACTTTTTATTACGCTCCAAATGGCTGTGATAATTAATACCCTTGTTTGTAAATAATACTGTATTAACGGAAATAAATATATTATTGAAAAAGGACAAAAATAGTAAAATATGTTTTAATCTCGATGTGAAAGTTTTAATAGTCCCTAGGAATCAAGGACCACCTCCCATCTCCCCGTTTGAGCTCTGACCTGTTTTTAATATCTACGTTATCTGCATTTTGTCTAATATTAGCATACTTGCCAATTGAGCATCCCATGGAGGCAAAATTGCAATGTTAACAAAAGAAAAATACGATATACTAATGTTAATGTTTCAGATTTCAGTTCATGTTCTGAAGGCTGCTCAGTCAGCTCAGGGGTCATTCCCTCGCGTCGTAATGCATGAATAACCCGCACCATAAGCCATGGTTCGAGTCCCCACAAATGCAGTGGAAACTATTTCTCTGTCAAAATAGTTAGGATCCACATTTTCCTGAGCAGATGGAGACTATTTACCATTAACACGCGGATTTACCATGTGCATGATCCGATTTTCAGTTCTGTTCAATTTCGCAATTATGGCTATTTATCATGTTTATTCGAGATTTTTTACAACGGCTCATATGCTAATATAAAACAGGTATCTTGTTGGCATATATATCTTGATCGTCATGAAAGTAATGTGAATATTGTAATCGTATATATAACCAACCTAATACACACAAAATATTTAATTGACTCGTTTTGCCTTATTTTACGTGAGTCATGTACAAATTGACTCAGTTATGGTACTACGTGAATCATAATTGACTCACAGATACTCCAATAGTGAGTCAAATTTCAGGTGACTCAGTATGATGATACCATATTGACTCACTTGTTAGAGAATTTTGAGTCAATAACGACTTTTGACTCATTTACATAAATTACTGAGTCAAATACGAAATTTGAAAACGAGGCTGTGGGTCGGCAATTTTTTTGATAGTTTGTTAGTGGTTGATGAGCACTTTTTTGGCATTTAACACTGTCAGAAGTAATGTGAAACTTCTGGAGCTGACATCAAGCTACAAGTATAAATTACTACATTAAGCATTGATTTTATATGGAGTTAACTTACAATATTGGACCATTTAGTCCATTGTTGTTTTATTGCAGTAAGCTTAGCCTAAGCTTAACCTCTTGGACTCGGAATTTGACTCGGAATAAGTGTCTACTATATTGATGATGGGCAATATTGTGTCTACAGTCACCAACACCTTTCGGATATCATCCTTCATGTTTGTGCACAAAGAGGACGTCACTCGAATAAGTCAATAATGAGTGAGTCAAATGACATGCATTTCTTTAATCTGAGTCTTTTGACTCATTTTACACAAGCAAGTGCGCCACTACAGAGACAAAACTGATGACTCATGAAGGTAATGAAGTTGAGTCTTCTGATTCAACTGGACTTGATCGGAGTCATTTGACTCATCACATCTGAGTCACATGACTCACTACCGTGACTCAGTTAGCATACAAAGTGCATCACTACAGAGACAAATAAAAGACTCACGTATCTGAGTCACCTGACTCGGTAAATATTTTGTGTGTACTTTTAATATTTAAACTTTGTTATTATAATTTGTGTCTAGGAAATATTTTAGACATCTGGTATCTAAATTGTGAAAAAATAATCACAGTTCTTTTGAGAGGGTCGTAACTTTTTTAAAAATTGAACCATTTTGATCGAAGGGCAAAATCATAGTCGGCCTTCAAACTAATATTTTCGCTACCAAACACCGAATTTGAAGTATATACCGGTAACAAACATTTGAGACAATATATATGGCAATTCAACACATGTGCAATTTAGCGCAAAATTTTATTTGGTCTCAACTCGGTGTTGGAGTTAATTTTATTTGAAGTCGATCGTCATTTTGACGTCACGACCAAATGTTTGGTAGCAAAAATGTTGTTTGAAGGCCGACTGTATTTTGGCCCTAACAATTCTGACAAAAGAAAATGTGCTTTGTCAGTGAGACGGCAGGTCGCGAGATTTCCCTTTCCCCTATACGATATTATGCAGTGACATTTTGAATCGACTGTGCCATTGATGTTTAACATGAATATTATTTAGTCAGAAAAATATTTTTAAAAGCCCTATAAAATCGAAAATATTGATCTGGAAAACAAAACATGTTGCATAATTTTATGCATAAATATTGTGTAAATATAATGCAACTAAATTTTTCGAAATATGGGTGACATTTCGTGCAATTTTACTGGCAAGTTATTCCACGCGATAAACCTTCAAAATAGGCCGTTGATTTTCTCTAAAAATATCAATTCAGTTTAAAATATATATTTATGCCGATACGTTTATAGCAAAATTTAGACTTTTTTCTTGAAGTCCTGTGAAAATCTTGCTTTAGAATGTGATAAATCAAATTTCATGTAAGGGTTGCTTTTGTCTACCGTTATGACACATGATAAAAACACGAAATTTCTATAATTGTATCATTGCGCACGCGCAACCAATTATTTTAAATATGAAAGAATATATTTTCAAATACCCACTAGTTACTCAGTCAGTTAGTTAGCACATTTGACTTTTGATCTAAAAACCGTGGGTTCGAACCCCGTCGGAGTCACTTTTCAGTGGCTCACGTTTAAAAAAAAACAAATCTCGCGACCATTTTTTCTCGTTTGGCGAGACTTGGATTTTAAAATTCGCATAATGAGGTCATTAACCCTTTCTATCCAATAGAACGCCTGAGCGTTTCCAAAGGAGCTTACGAGAGAACGCTCAGGCGTTCCAATTCGTATTGAGTGTTTATTAATTCAGCATGGGCTATATACACCTATGGCAATTAAGGACCGAAAGGGTTAATAGGGTCGCTACGGCTAGAATGTTGTAACATGCTACTAGGCAAAATAGAACAGTGGACAATGTAAACAAAAATCCAGAAAATTGTCCTATAGTTGCTAATAATTGATATAATGATAGGTGATATGAATAATTCATCATATCCAAAGAAATACAAAATGCTTACCACGAATAGACGGAGCCTTAAGAGATAGCGCAGAGGCTGTCCCAAGGACGAGTAAAAACACCAAACTCCTCATATCTGAGTGAGGGAGAAAAATGAACACAGTATGACAGCAACTTTCTACACTTTAATATACGTCTTTCGTTGATGGCATTACGTCCAGGGCCGTACGAAGGTATGTAAGCCAAGGGGGGCAAACACATTTACCGTCCCGAAATTCATGTTTCGTCCCGATGTATATACCGTTAATTTGTTTGTAATGAGCGCGTAGCGCGCGAAAATTTTGCTATTTTCAGCCAAAAATCGATATAAAACCTTGATATTTGTGCTAAAATTGGCTTACTTTGACTAAAAATTTGCGGGACAGTAATATCGGGACGGTAAAAGTAGTAAACTATCGTCCCGATATTTTAATTTTTGTCCCGCCAGCGGCTCGATTTTTCGAGCCAGGGGGGGCGAGTGCCCCCCCTGTTCCCCCGCTTCGTACGGCACTGATTACGTCCCATATCTTTAAAATAGTCATTTGATAACAAACAAGAATAAATCAAAGAAAGAAGTAAAACAAGTAAGACGAAAGAAGAAAGCACGAAGAAGGAAATAACGAAAATAAGATTAAGAAGTTGGGAAAAAAGAAAGATAATTATAGGGTTTTTTTTCATATAATTATAACATTAATAATAATTATAATTGACCAATGATATTCTTTTTAATAACGCCCAATGCTAATAAAAGAAAAGAAACTGGGTTACAAAATACTACATAACGATGTCAGCATAAAAAATAACAAAATAATCAACAGAAAAATTACCTGGTTTGCTTATGTTAATTAGAATATATAACTAAATCATTAGTATGAAACAAAATGTCACTTTGTAGCTTGAGATAATAAATATAAGTTCGTACAAAGTTTCATCTTTCATTCAATTAATCATCTTATGTAAAATAAAATCTCTGACCTTAGGGAAGAAAAAGAAGAGGA
>JXSR01S056358.1:0-11151 GCA_000969725.1 Ophiothrix spiculata | reverse complement strand
GACATCCTGAGCAACATTAACACGTTTTTAAAATCATCTTTAGTCATTAAGGGGTATTTAAGGGGATCAAAAGGGGTCATAGGTAAAATTACCAAAATGGTCCGATTGACCTGAAATTTGATAAAGATGTACTTTAGGACATCCTGAGTAATATAAACACAAGTTTAAAATCATCCAAGGTTTTTATTTTATTTGCTATCACCTTCCTTGTCAACATAAACACATTTTATAAATTATAGGGGTTCAAAGGGGATCATTTATTCCACACTTAAAAATGGAATTTGGCAGGGTCTCTGTCACTTCAGGGACAGTTCAGTTCTAGTTTGTTTTGTTTGCCACGTCATATATTCAAGACATTCGTAAGGTTCCGCTAGGGTCCAATATAAAATCTGCAGTAAATAAACACCCACATAAAGTGGTAAAAGGTCCAGAAGTTTCCGTTCAACCTATGTAATCCCTTATAACATCCTATCTACTGAAAAGCAATCGAGGGACCTGTCTAGACACACTATACGCCGGGAAAGTAGTGACGTCATAATTTATGTTAATCGTAAACGTGAATATTTCTACAAAAAATTCAAGGACTCACGAGATGACATTCGAGAAACATGGAAAACAATAAATTTTGTCATAGGTAAAACAAAGAACTGCATTCAGCAGAACCGCTTTAAAACTGAAGAGTCTAAAACTCTTACTGAGCCAAATCAAATCTCAAATGCATTTGATGATTTTTTTTGTTAATATTGGCCCAAAACTTGCACTCAAAATCCAACATACGGGAAAGAACTTTTATGACTACTTGAATCAACCTGCCCAAACATGTATGTACGCTAAACCTATTATTCCTGAGGAAATAGAAAAAATAATAAGTAAATTTAGCCAGAATAAAAGCCCCGGACATGATAATAATATAGGAAATATGATTGTGAAAAAAGTAGCAAAAGAACTATCTGTACCTTTGTCTATTATATTCAACTGTTCTTTATCTACAGGTATAGTACCCGAGAAGTTGAAAATTGCCAAAGTTATACCAGTATACAAAAAAGATGATTCTGAAATATTATCAAATTACAGACCTGTATCCGTTCTTCCATGTTTCTCTAAAGTTCTTGAAAGATTGATGTTTAATAGGTGCATCAGGTATATTGACAAGAACAAAATTTTAAATGAAAAATAATTTGGGTTCAGATCAAATCATTCCACGTACATGGCAGTCACAGAACTTGTTGACAAAGTTACTCAAGCTGTAGAAAGAAATGAAGGCACACTAGGTATTTTTCTCGATCTGTCAAAAGCATTTGACACCATTGACCATGACATATTATTATACAAATTAGAATATTATGGCTTTAAGGGTATAATTTATCAATGGTTCAAAAGCTATCTTAAAAACCGAAAACAATTTGTTAGATACCAGTCATACGATTCAGATTATAAAGATATTAAGTGTGGCGTCCCCAAGGTTAAATACTGGGTCCGTTGGTCTTTATACTTTATGTAAACGATATTATAAGTGCAACTTCACTGTTTGACATTTTTCTGTTTGCTGATGACACAACTTTTTTACAGACATCAACACAGAGAACTACTTGAAATAACTAACTGGTTCCAAGCAAACAAATTGTCTGTAAATGCAAGCAAAACTAATTATATGGTCATGGGAATATCACATACTACCAGTAAATATACAGATGTAAACAACATTAATTGTAAAGATCTTAAAAATGACGGTCCTGATATTGCAGAAAGTATGAGTTATAATGATCAATCAAGAAAAAAGATTATCAATGTCATTGTGGATAACGTATCACTAGAAAGAGTCAAGTTTACAAAATTCCTAGGTGTTATAATAGATGAAAACCTTACTTGGAAGAATCATATCGATGCAATATCAAAAACAGTATCTAGAAACACTGGAACGTTAACTAAATTGAAACATTATGTACCTGGACATATATTACGTTCTTTGTATTGTACACTTATTCTACCGTATACTAATTACGGCATTTTAGTCTGGGGTAATACCTGTAAAGTATATTTAGAAAAGATTCTCAAATTACAAAATGGGCGATTAGAACTATATCACATGAACATTACCGATTCACACCGGGCCATTATTTAAAAAACATAAAATCCTGACTGTACAAGATGCTTTTAAACTTGAACTGGGAATTTTTATGTACAAGCACCAAACTAAACAACTTCCAGAAATCTTTGTCAATTATTTCCGTAAACATAACCAAATTCAAACAAGAAATTCAGAAAATTACAGTATTTATAATGCTAAAAAAACATTCTATGGAATTCGTTAAATATGAAATTGAAAGAGGCAAAAACTATCAAACAATTTAGATCGACTATGAAAACCTCATTACTTGATCTTTATAAGTGAGCTTTGTTTGGTTCTTGGTATTTCTTGTTCATGTGATAGTAAATTTATTTTTGTGCTGTAATTTAAATGTGCAACGTAGGCCCTACTAAGTGTTTCAAGGGGATAGCCCTTTCAGGCCTTTACTGGCCTTTTGTTATCTCCTCAATATCAGTTTGTTTATGTCTATGTTACGTTTTATGGAATGTTTGTAATTTTATGATATTGAAATAAATTTGATTTGATTTGATTTAATCACCCAACACGTGCGTTTTGGACCCAAACAAACAATCGTGTGACCATTTTTGCCAAACGTTAAGTCTATGGGGAAAAAAGTCCGACTCCGATTTTATACCATAACTTTCGTCTAACAAAAAAATAAGTGAGAACATTCCGGCCTATTTTGCTGAAGGTTCTGACAACAAGCCAGGACGGGACCCCTGACGTTATTTTTGTTTTCCAACCGAGAAAAATCAGTATGTTGTATGTTTATGTATGCCTATATGCTTTTAATACGTATGATCAGTGGGCATGATCCATTGTTTGGGTACGTCCAGATCGCACGTGTTGGGCTAATTATTATAATTGTTGCGTCACTTCTTTCCCGGCGTATAGACGAATCCAATTTCATGCATTTTGCACCTCATTGATCGGCCATTACTGGGAGGCATTCTCTCAAGACATCCAAAATTGATGCATGATTGGCGCAATTTTCAAACGGAATACATTTATGCATGTAAAAATAAATTGTGGTTTCAATGATAACACAATACAGTATTGATCTTTAAAGCACACAGAAAAAACCCGATATGGATTGTTAAAACACTCATTAGCATGATTAGGAGCAGAAGCCCCCAGTTATGGCTGACTTTTCAAAACATGACATGGCTAGTCGGGTTCATTTATATGGGGGAAAATCATATTCCCATGACAATACGCTTGTGGTCATTCGATAAGTATGTTATAGAACTCATCCCGAAAGCTCGTTCTATAACTGTTACGTATAGGCCCATAGCAAATGTTAACTACGAAAACAAGTATAGCATCCCGGGATGAAGCTAACTAAAATATTGATCACAGAAAGGGAGCATTCTTCAAATTATGCATTCTGAGGTGTCAATTATATCTATGCAGTACTTCAGACGCGAAAAGGTGCAAAATACAATGAAAACTTCTAACCTGGTAGTCTGTCTCACCCATAGCTTGCTACTATTAATGTCCTTAATTTTAATATTTTTAGTAAAAATGGTAAATCAGCATTTCATCAACTTCTAAGTCAAAACTTATTGACATTATATCAGTTCGGCGGAACTCACAATTCGGTTACGTATCCGAATTCGGATACTCCGTATCACAATGCTGATACCCGTATCCGAATTTAGATTAAAAACAGCTGAAACGGGATATCAACTGAAATGAATATTCAGCTTCGCCGCGCACCATACCGGTATGTAAAAAAGTCAATAACATTATCATCATTTGTCTTCTAAATTGTATCAAAGTATCGGCCAAATTAATTTTGATTTCTGTGATAAGAAGCTATCAGCTGGAATTGCACAGATGAAGTGACATTTCCACAGATACATTCGTCATAACTGCAAGAAAGATGTTCTACGTGTACTTGACAGCTTGCGCCATCGATTTGTTTCCTGCGCCACGACAGGAGTATCAGAATTCAGATACCCTCCATATCCTTATTCGTTTCCGGGTATCACAATTCGGACACGAAATGTGTGTGGGTGTCCAAATTCGGATACGTATCAGAATTGTGAGTTCCGCCGAACTGATATTATAGACCTTGTCAACACACTTTTATTGACTCCGAGTTTGGATAACATACCATTAGCATCAAATCTGTGAATTGCTCCTCATGTGCTTTGGCTAAGAAAACCTCTAATATCGCATTGATATACCATGATCCCCTTCTTTGACTTCTCCAGCTAAAACATCCTGTGTAGAGAACCAAAATCAAAAGTGTTTTTCTATTTTTACCCGGGGAGGGGGTATTTTTATTTCCGCCTTAATGACAGAACTGACATGCAGTTTTGTTCAGAAAGGGGACTTTTAGAAATCATCATTGAGCTGTAAGAATAATTTGAGAAAATTGAGTGTCAGACTATCCCTTTCGTCACTTGGCATGATATGTTTTTGGACTAAAAGTTAGAGAGGGTTTTTTCATCCTTTTTTTCTTTTAGTTAGGTCCCTTATCAACAAATAGGGGCCATCTTGTTACACGGATGACAAATCTTCAATTTTTTGCACAGAGATTCAGTGTGACATGTATTTTACGGTACAAACTGGCTCCACAGACATCGACCTAATTTTGGGTGAAAAATCACCATTTTTCGCTCAAAAAATTGAATTTTAGTTTCTTATGTTTTTCGTTTATTGTTGATCATATCTTTCAGTTAAGCCCATTTACATTGCAAAATGTGAATTAGTTTTTGAGATATGATTCATTCAAGGAGCCAAAATTCAAAATAAATAAAGGAAAATTTACAAACAAAATTGCTATTTTCTCAAAACATCATTTTCTCGCGATAAAGTGGTGAAAACTGTGGAAAAACGTGGGTGTGGACCTTTATTTTTTTTTTCTGACAGCGTTTGAAATAATATATTTTTAAATTTTTCTAAAATTTTCTAATACTGTTTCCATAATTTATGTTGGTTATAATAGCATAATTATAAAGGCATAGGTTTGAACAGTGGCGTAACAGGTGTTGGCAGGGCCGCTGTACAAATTACAGGTCCGGGCACAAACCTTAGCCGCGGGCCCTTTTAATAATGGGTCATATTAGAGGGAAATAATGTGATGTTTTGTAATGCGCGTGGCGCGCAAAACAAAATCCGTCAAATCTGCTATACACTCTTAAAAAGAAAGGATCAAATTGATCCGATAAAGTATCAAATATGAGCTTACCCTTTTCCGGATCAATTTTGATCCAAATTCTCCTCAAATTTGATCCTTTTCGGATCAAAAAAGAGTATGTTTGATCCGAAAAGGATCAAATTTGAGGAGAATTTGGATCAAAATTGATCCGGAAAAGGGTAAGCTCATATTTGATACTTTATCGGATCAATTAGATCCTTTCTTTTTAAGAGTGTAATTTCAGCTAAAAAATGCTTTAAAAATCTTGAAATTAGAGCAAAGTTGCCGAAACATCATAATTTCATGACATTCGAACAATTCGATTGTTTTCAGTTTTTTACAGATTGTAGGCTTGATACTTTTGATTGCCAATGTTGATTTATGCCAATGTTGACTATAAATCATCATAATATCTTGAAATTAAGCACACAATTTTTTTTGACATCTAAATAATCAAAAAACAAGGCCAAGCAAGGGGAAATTGGGTGTGATATTTTTGTTGGTGACGTATCATGAAGGAACAATTAGGGGCGTAGCCCCGGAAGCTTTCGGTTTCTGGCGCTTTTTATTTTACAACGTCATTTCAGCGCCCCTCCAACTAAGGTAGCGGTCGCTAAGTATTTCCCTCTACACTTTAATATCTTCTTTCTGTCGTCCTTTTCCCTTCCCCTGCCCTTTCTTATTCTTTTTTTTTCTCAGTCCCCTTTCTCTTTCCCCTTTTCTTTTCTTTCCCTTTTCTCTTTTGTTTGCTTCCTGTTGTCCTTGTCCCCTTCTTTTTCCTTCTCTTTCTTATCCCTTTTTCTTCCTTTTCCCCTTTTTTTACTTCTTTCCCTCCCCTTTATTTCCCACCTGGGTACGCGAAATTTCCCCTTGAGAGCCATCAGGGGGCACTTTGTCCCTCTGCCCCCGGTTGTTACGCCAGTGGTTTTCAACTTCTGAGATTGTTAAAAGGCTTCAGCATTGTAGAATTTAGAAGGACGTTTTGACAGAACACTTTTCAAGAAACTGGTGAAAATAGACAGCAATAAATAAAGAGAATAATAAGAATTTCTAGCGGATTTTCAGTTGTAAAATTTGATCACCTTGATCATTTTCAACACGTAAAGCTTGGAAAATGCTGTAACAGATGAAATTATAAAATCAAAATTGATATCATATGCTGCCTATTTTCATCAGTTTCATGAAAATTATTCTGTCGTTAAGTCCTCCTTTTCGTGGTGAGCCATCACAATACTATTTAGTCCTGCAAGCGCATTTTACACATTTAAAGATCAATCAACTTCAGTTTCTCAATATTTGTTTGTTTGTTTGTTTGTTATTCAGACTTATTTTCATCTTCATAAAATGATAAAACGGAATCATTCCGAGGGTTTCTCTTTAAACAATATCTCCAAGCTTTCCATTCCATCTAACTTTGTTCTACAGAACAAATTTGAAACTTGCCTTAATTTTTCACTAGCTTCTAATAATTTTTAGAGTTTGACAGTTTTTTGTATGACCCTTCTATACAGATGATACGATACCAGGCCGAACCTATCACCAATTTCTTACCATTATTTAGATATAGCCTGAGGTTTTTTTCCCTATTTTCATTATTTTATTCCAATTCATTTTGTGTAATATACATTGGAGAAGTTAATTAAATATATTTATAATTACCTTTTATGAGAGGGGAGCGTGGCCAAGCGGTTCAAGCACGGGTCTCGTAAAACAGAGGTTTACGGTTCGCGTCTCCTTGTTTCCTTGGGCAAGAAAATTTACTCTAATTGATCCGTGCTTCGGAAGTCACGTTAAGCAGTCCCCTGTGCGAATGCCCCTTCTCGGGGAGCTACATACAGTGTATACCTATTGAGTCTAGTAAAGGTAATATATAATTTGCATTTTTTTGAAACGGCGATATGAAGTGTTTTAGCTCACAAATGTCTATTGTTTTTATTGTTTTATGTCAACTTATTTAAGCTGTAACTTTTTACAGAAGCATTCAATATTTTAAACGTATAGTTTAATAGAAAAAAGTAATTTTTGTGTACTTATACGTCAAAAATAGCAAAAATCACTTTTTTACCAAAAAATTGATATTTTTACCCCAAAATAGCTTGATTTTTTTGGAGCCAGTTTTTTTCGAAAATTGCATGGTGAAATGAACATCTGTGCCAAAAATTGAAGATTTGTCATTTCTGTAACAACTTTTTTGTTAAGGGACCTGACTATTTAGGTCAATCATGACTGTGTAGAAATAATTAGTCCACACGTAAAACGACCATGTCTGAGGGTGTCGATCACTTGGACACCAGAACGTAAAACAAATCAAAGACGAAACTACAATTCTATAGAAAAGTATTGCTCGTGCTACCTATATCAGTTCGGAAGGGTCATAATTCCTCTACGTTAAGGAATTCATTTACAGCAAAAGATTTCATTTACGGTACAGTAAAGGAATTCATTTACGGTTAACTTTGAATCAAGCAACCTATGAAAATCGGAAAAAATTTTAGAGCATGTATTGTCACATACTACTTTCTATATTAACTTCACAATATCAAGTCTACCCATCTGCTTTGCAATGCATAACTAACCCGCGCCAAAAGCCATGATTCGAGTCCCCAAGGATGCAGTGGAAACTGTTTCTTTTTTCATGATTCAAAAATAATTCTGATTCCTCTAGCTGCCAAAGTCTTTCATACATGCACTATACTAACCGTCTACAGTTGCAAACGAAAGGTGCATATCTGCATTTTGTTCACCATTCTCCAGGAAAACTGGCTCACGTTCAGTCGGTGCGTCTCTCTCTACAGTAGATGGTCGTGATGAATCATCAGCTTTAAAATTAAAAGGTAAGAGTATTAAACGTTTTATGAAGTATGCAATTTTTCGGTTAGTGCACGGAACTCATGAAGTAGAGGTTTGAGCCCGGGGGTTCGAGCACCGGTCGGACCAAGTCTCCATGTTTACTTGTGCAAGAAACTTTACTCCAATTTGCTTTATGGTACGGAAGTCACGATAAGTCGTTGCTCCCCTGTGCGAATGCTCCTTCCTTAGGCGCTGCATATATGTCTAGCAACGAGTCATCACTTTCGTTACCTTTATCGCCGCAAGGTCAACAAAATCATGGAATAATAACGTAAACACAGTGCACTAAAGAGGACTAATGCCGCAGTAAATTGTGTCACAACCATAACGCACTTGCCCCTGAATTTTACATGGTAGGTAATTTTAAATTACACAAAGTACTATTCCTACCCTATGAACCTTCCTACCAAGATAGGTAGACAGAGTCTTCATTGCAGTTGATTTATCAGTTTTAAGTGGATCCAAAACGACAGGAGGAACCCACAGTGGAGATACATTAGAGAACCAGCCAAAACTTAAGGTACTAGTAAACAAGAATAGACACTGCTCAAACAAACATTCGTATTAAGTTTAGTCGATATTGCTTTTACTATAAAGGAGTTATAGCCCTTTTTATCCGAAGCCAAACAAAAGGCCGGAAACCCCAAAACAAACTGACGGAAGTAGTAGATTAATTGCCATCGGTCAGACAAACATTCCGACCAAGTTAAGCCAACATCATCAACTGTAAACGTAAAATTCTATTGAATAAATGACGAAAAAGAGATGACAAATGAGGCTACCATTCTTGGTCTCAAAGTGACTTCTGATACAAGCTGATTAACTTAATTAAAAACGGAAATGGAAGTTCGTTTAGCTGGTTTCAGACTCAAGAGTCTCTGTCAATCTCGATTACTTTCTTCTTTTGGTCGCAACAACACATCTCGAACAATTGGATTGAGAACAACCAGAGAATAAGTAAGATTGGGAAGTGACAACGCCATTTGAAGTGGCACACGCTCTGCAAACCGCCATCTTGTTAGTTTGTTATTTCCTTATTTGGAATTCTAATCGCGGGAGTAAACGCAGTCGTATAGCACAAGCCTTACAAACACCTGATATCGGGATATTTTTCGGGTGTACTCCTTTGTATTATACGGAATCACCACGTGTGATGAAAGTCTCTTGAAAGCAGCCCAGCTATAGAAACGTTTACATTTTGATGTCACGATATCGATTCAAGAAATTGACTTAAAGCTCCGCCAACTTCTGATTCCTATCTTTTACCGTGAGTTTTCAGGGGTAGAAAGGCAAATGGAATTGTGCTTGTTTTAGAGAATTAAATGATAGCAAACCTTTTTAAGTTGGATAAATTATCATTTGACTATCTATTCTTTTTTGGAATGCTTCAATTTACCTTGTGGCTGCTTTCATCTCCAAGTAACAAGTGATTAAAGTTTGAATCTATTTCACATGATCTTCAATGCTGAAAAAGGTTTTGCGGCGAATATCGTAACTGCTTCGTCGTTCTAGGTAAGTTTTTTTGCATTATTTATCATTATCATACAATCTTATAACCGTGCCGAGTTGTTATACTAATCAAGGATTAATTTGATACCAACTGCATCAAAATCAATTGAGTTGATTCTCTAAAATGACGCAATTTGTGGAACAGTTTCAACCATACCACGTTTCATTCGCCTTGCCCAATACAAGTATTTAGATTTACCTTGTATTTATCAGCCGGTAACATAGTGTAATGGTAGCATTCTCGCTTATCGCTAAAAGAATCACGGGTTCAATTCATGTATGCTGCCACTTATTTTACATTTTTTATTTTTATTTCAATTAGATTCAATCATTTTCTTTGACTTGTCTCTCTCTATGATACAATTCTCCTTTTTTTTAAATTAAAATAAGACATGAGCTACTGATAAATTTGCTAATTATTCAGGTATAGGAAAATACGCTTTCGGACTAGCGAACGTTATTTCATTTTGGGACTAGTGGCAGGCCCCTGACACTTTATCCCCATATACTTCATAGCTCATTTGATTACTATTTCTCAATAGTCGCTGGTTAACGTTTTTTGGCTGATCGCGTGATCAGTGGCTCTAGTTATAAAAACGAGGACGCATTATGAATAATCCTACTCAAATAAATCCTGACATCGCCATTGATGTGTATTACGTTTAAGTGGGTACAAGCTGTGCAGCATTCTTCAAAATGCGTCCTCGTCTTTCGTTCATCCTTCATGTAAGCAGGATGTAAGATACCATTAAATTAGTCCAGCATGAAATTTGTTATTGATTATTTACTGATGAGTCTTTTGAGCAGTCTAATTCATGAATATTTGTTTTTGTCCACATACTACGCTACGATTGGGGCCATGTTTTGAGCGGAGTGTCATCTCTGTTACTCTGTGCTAATGGGCTGTTAACAACCCTAAATTTGTGGGGGGTTCCCTTTTTTTAAGTTTTTGCCAAAATCATGTAAAATCAGCAGGCTTTATGAGTCAAAATTACCAATTTTGATTCATGTTTTAAAGAAAAGTTCTTTGTGCAAATTTTACAGGTTTCCTCCCAATTTTTCGGATTATTTTAGGGGGAATTAAAAAAAAATCACCTGACCGGCCCTACTTAAAAATTTCGCCTGGCCGTAAAGCGGTTTTTTTTCCCAACGCCACAGAAATTCTACATAATAGGCCTATTGTATTTACAAGTTGAATATTGATTATTCATGTTTTAGTGAGTAACAACCATACTGCAAATATTGATCTTTTTTTCAACTTAATATTTGCAAAGGTCAAGTGTCAAAATAAAATGTGTTTGCAGTTATGTGGTTGACTAGCTTCAAGAAGTGTTTTTTTATTGGTTGAAAGGAAGTCGGTGACTTGTGCAGTGTCTTGTCAGTAATTGACAGTTTGGCGTTTTGGTCTAGGAATAATTGCCAACGCTGATTAACTTATCTCAACACTTTGACGCATACACACCACACACACCGGGATTTCACTCACCCATGGGCGTCATTTCAGGGGGACAGGGTGACACGTCCTCCCACGTTTTGAAGGGTAGGGGACACAATA
>JXSR01S056357.1:0-12351 GCA_000969725.1 Ophiothrix spiculata | reverse complement strand
AAAATTTCTCAAATTATTTGTCTTGCAAAAACATCTGTATAAAGTGATATTTTACAAAAAAATTCCTCATTGCAGTTTCACACAAAATATGGGGTCTCGCTCCATACGTATTTTATAAAATATAATTGTAAAATCGGTTTCATGAAATGCTGGTATAACGTCAATTCTGCGTGGGTTTTGAAATTGTTTTAACAATTTTACCAGGTTTACATAAAGTAGTTGTTATTATTGACTTTTGATCCTTATATTTGTTAATTTGAATGTTTAGAAAATACCATAATAATACTGGTAAAAGCATCATCATCGCAAGTTTGTTCTGCCAAGTTATCCTATTTTGCTGTTCAAGGACACATCGTGCATTATTACATTGAGGATGAGATGTGAAATCAGCAATAAGAGAGCTGATGGGAAGCAGTCTATCTTAGTATTCTATCAGCAATAACATGAAGCAAGTAAATATACTCATATGCTGAGGAGATATTAAGAGGCAAGTGGCCATTAATCCTGTTATATTGGTGTTATAAGAACTTTTATATTATATATAATGACACGACATCAAACAATTTTGTGTTATACGACATCAAACAAAGCTGTGTTTAATATCCCAATTAGGAAGATATGTATATGAGATAATCTAACAATTAGAATGTTGAATTTTGCATTGAGATATGTAACGAAGCACGCAATATTATTATTATTTATGACAAAACAATGTAATTAAAATCTAAGTTACTGTAGAATGTCTGAACATTTGACAACAGTAATCAGTCTTGTATTTCTATCTCCACAATTAAATTAATCAAGACTCCTCAATACAATAGAGTTTTTTTCTTCAGCATTTGTTACAGTTTCACTGCATGGATATATATCATCTTCTACTTCAAATAAATATTCTCAATGCAAGTTTTAACGTGCAGTATTTGACTAGAAAATAATTTGAATTCAATGAAATCTCTGAAAAAATTGGTCCATGGAGAATGCCAAGTTTAAGAATTAAAATATTAACATCATCATTATAGATCATGCAATATACGAAGCATTCATTTAAAGACATCAAACTGAGACTGCTAATTGTAAAATATATATATATGCTAATATAATTGGAACATATAATACTATATAGTATTCTGATTTATCATAAAATGTCACAGGCTATAAATATTATGATATGCACTTTAAAATCTCATGCCAAGAAAAAGTTGCACACCAATACTACTCTAAATATCATGGGTGCAAAAGAGATTCATGTGATTTAACATCGACTTAAAAGAGTTCAGATTGGATTTCACCACTGCAAGATCTAATTTTACTCCCGACAATAACTGTAATGTCTTTAAAATGACACAGTTTGTTGATCATTACATCTGCAGGCAGTATGAACTCACCTTAGTAATGCCCTCTGTATACGTACTTCGAAGTGTCTTTTAAAATCAAGAAAACATTGTAAAGGGAAAATAATATTCAGATTACAACCCAATTCAAAGATGTTTAAAAACAAATCAACCTTTACAGAACAATCATCAGAGAATCAAATCATTGTATCCATCTATTCAGGTGACACTTGCTCTCTTGAGGCATCATTCCAAAGCTTCAACTTCTTATCGATAATTTCAAACTGATGATAATCCTCGCTAATTACAATTTAATCTCAAATGCATTGTTTCAAGATAGGAACAAAACACCTTTCTTGAATCGAGTTAATTAATGAAGGTTTCTTAGTTTTCAGGAACTAGTAACTTTGCTAGAGTTAATTACTATATTAACCTTTTCTCAGAATGAAATAATTTCACGTGGAAAAAAAATTGTAAGAAACTTAACACATCATTTTCAAATAAAATTGACCCTTTTCAGCAGTTACAGCTGATTAATGACGTTCATCAATGTTAATTCGCTCTAATACAAAGTAAGTCGTGAGACCTTTGTCAACCATTTTGTCATATTACAGAACATAATGTTTCCCGCCCTTTTGGCAAAGTCATAAATCATACTTAATCGAATATAGTCAAAGTGCTTCTTCAAGCCTCTGAAGAGTAAAAGAGCAAAATACGATGTCTTAAATAACTAAATTACATCATACTAAAGTAAGTGCAGAAAAGCTATTTCATTGATGCTTAAAAGCATGTTTCATTTGCAAAGTCTGGTAATTTTGGTTGCAAGCGTTTTAATACCACATTAATGATGATACATTATTTTAGAACGTGATTTGTAATTTACCATAACAATTACTATGTTACTAAATTATTATTATTTTATAATACCATTGATTAAGAATATGTATATTCATAAGTTTATTAACTTTGCGAATTCACATAATTTGGTTACAATTGAATTCTGTAAATAGCCCATGAGGATACAGGTTGTGTGCAGATCACGTAATTTTAAAGACCGATTTCAGAAAGTACCGGAATGGAATAGTTCAATCTATCCTTGAGCAACGAAGCTTTTAAACAAAGTGATCTCGAAACATTATGCATTATGCAATACAAAGAACAAGGAAAGAGAGTGACACCAAAAATGTGATAACCATGTGATCTATTTGTGACTGTCTACAAATCTGAATAATTGAAAGTAGAAGTTCATTGATGGACAGAATAAAGAGGTTGATATTCTACTCTTTAAAGCAATGCTATAAAGTATTAAAAATGAAGCGGCACCTTTCACTCATGACTTTTGATTTTTTTAGCTTATTGAGTTTGTTTCGGGTAGATTTTAATACCCTCCAAATGATTTGCCTTAAATATGCTTACTTTTTCTGTTATGGTCATTTGTTTTGTTGAATTAAATCCGTGATCCCGAATTTAATTCCACATGTATTAGTATAGGAAAGCACACATATGCTTTTTATCTATTTTCGGTGGCAAACCAATTTTTTGACAAAATGCACTTTAAAATGCTTTTAGATAGTCACATTACTTAATGTTATACTGGTTTTACTATAAAATATTTTTGACCAAAATCTTATAGTATTGCTTTAATCTTTATCAAATTTCCATAAGATAAAAGTGTACCTTCTCGGACAGGTCGAATTCTACCCAGGGATTATAATACATGCCTGCTTGGTTTATGACAGGTGCAGTGGAGTCAAATATGGGACAATTCGTGCAGAATTCTGTGTACACTGTTGCCCAAAAAATATTTTTACAACTTTTTTATGTAAATGTAAATGTCAATTCATGTGGAAAATTTCTTGAAACTTCCGTCTTTGCGCATATTTCATATATTGACAAATTGACACCTACATAAATGTTAAAAAAAGTATTTCCAAGCTTTATTTTTGTTGCATCAAAAATGGCCAAGGAAATTAGAAGCTAGAGTGATGGAAAGATTTTAGTTTTGAATTTACACCTCCAAGGATACGTTCAATTTCAATGCAACTTAGTATGAAAATGTCTATTATTATATACTTTTATAACATTTTTAAAAATAAAATAAATGATGGGCAGAACGGCTCAATTTTCTAGGATTTCTACTTTTCCAACCCCCTTTTAAACTTGTTGTGAGCACCACCCGTATATATTCACAACTTAAAAACCGCGGTATAAATTACAGACGATTGAACTCCTGTCAGAACAATTGAAAACTCTTGATGTTTGTGTACTTATTACATAATGGATAGGACATCATGACCTCAGATAATGGTACATATACCATGATTGTACGTACATCCAGTATATTCATGGTGCCGTGGGTCAATAAAGGAAAACATACTGAAATACTGAAACATTGCATCAAAAATTGTGTCATTTTTTAATCACAAAAATGAGCCTAACTCTGGAACGGATTTGAAAATTCAAACGGTTTTGGAAAGCTTGTAACTAGTTCTTCCCTTCGCCTGAACCGCCTAGTAAAAGAGTGATAAGCAGGTGATTAAATGTCTTGGTTGGGTTTGACTGCGCCATGAGAATGCATGGAAGCAAAACTTATAATGATCCTTAAGCGCCCCTTAATTTAACAAAATAGTGTTGTGGTGAACGTGGAATGATCCCTGGCGGTATATGACATCTTAAAAACCTTTTGAAATTATTTGCACCCTTCAGTATTTCTGTTTGGTACTTTCCATATTGAGGCATACCACTTCCCTTATCACATCGATTAAGTTGCAGTAAACTCTCTTGCATTATACTTATGGCACATGTTCTTTTCCACCATTCAGCCTTAACACCGAATGACCTTGACCCCAAGTCTTGTCTTTTAAAAATTGACCTCAAAATCGTATTTTTTGTTATTTGGCAATACTTGGCATTGATATATAACCTTCATTGATATTTTTGACATTATTTGTATCAGCCACTATTCTGAGGTGATATTTCAACTTTATGAGCAAAGTGTACTTCATATTAAAAAAAGCATTAAAAAATGACAAGTTGAATGCCTTATTTCCTTTCTTTTACCTAGGGAGCAACCTAGGGAGGTTTACCTGCAAGAATAAATTAATTTAAATGTGACCTATCTCGACGGGTTCTATGGAACATAGGTAACATCATTAGAGTGGACACAAAATCAGTCTGTTGCACGGGATCCTGTAAAGGGGGGGGGGGTAAAAGTCGTTGCAGGGGCAGGGGTCACATTTGAAAATTTGTCAAATCTTGTTCAAAACGATTCTAACATGTTCCTCTCATCATAACGAAGCAGAAAAAGTTCACTTTGACCCATCTCTGATGATTGCTTTAAGAGTTATATCAAAAAACACGAAAGGTCATACCAATGGTCATGAGATGGGCCTATGGGAGACAGTAATTTCAAAATTGTCCAATCAATTTTGTTCAAAATGGTCTCAAATTATTCGTCTTGCAAAACCATCTGTATAAAGTGATATTTTACAAAACAATTCCTCATTGCAGTTTCACACAAAATATGGGGTTTCGCTCCATAGGTATTTTATAAAATATGATTGTAAAATGGGTTTCATGAAATGCTGGTATTACGTCAATTCTGCGTGGGTTTTGAAATTTTTCTAACAATTTTAACAGGTTTACACAAAGTAGTTGTTATTATGAATTTGCAATACAGGACAACATCCAATGTTTTTCAATGAGGTATTTCTTTTGACAGGAATTAAAGCCAACTGTCTTTATCTCGTTAGATGGAGCATGTAGCAATAATGACAAGCGATATAATTTTGTTACCTTTTGATATGATTTTGTCATTTAATAAAGTTGATCTTAAGCATAATCATATTGACATTTTGGAACAAGATATTATACGTTCAACGGGAAACAATACAAAAATGAAAAGGGCCGGGTCTCATTAATAATTTAAAGTAATTATAAGTAATTGTAATTTACAAATCGTGGTTAAATGATAACAGGTAACTTACACTTCCAGAGGAGTTTTGTTTAAACACCATTATTGTCCTTTGGTGTAAACACAATATTTCAAAAAAATAATAATAAGAAACCAAACATATTGAATTCTCAGTTCTATTTAGTATTATAAAAAGGTTTTTATGTTATGACAATCCCATAGTAAATCTGATAAAATTTCTTGAAAGGTTAATAACTTAAGTCTGAAGACAAAATCTCTTGATAATAACATTATAAATTGTCTTTAGATATCATCTCAGAGAAGGTTAAACTAGTCAGGATTATTTTCTCTTAGAGAAATAGTAATGAGACATGTCGCACACAGAACCCATCCAATTTTAAGATTCAAAGGATCTCAAAGACATGTGACCGTTCTTCAACCCTGTCGCTCAAATCAGCGTGTAATATCGCACGATGTGTTTCAACCACCTGAAGTAATTTGCCATACTCTCTTCAAACACTTTTACTGAAGTAGGTAAACACGAATTTATAGGTATTAAATCTTGGTCGGTTAACCATTGATACGTGGAAAGAGTAGCGAGGGAAATTAAAATGAAGTACTTGAACCTGTCACTCTTATAAGAATATATTTTGGTAGCATTTAATTTATGGAAGACTATATTAAAGACTTAAACCAAGACTTAATTCGATACTAAATAAGTGGGCAACCCCCTACTTGATTTCATTAAAACACTGATTTTTTACAAAAAAAATGAACTAATTAAGTCTCTGGCAGCCAAGTTACTTAAAGTATGAATTGTGGTCAATTTGCAAGCTATATTCAGCTATATACTTTAATCTCAATATAGTGCACCTTTTCCCAGTTGCCATTTTGTCCCATATTTTTTATATGGTTTATAAGATATGAAATTGATTGCCTGTTTCTAATATATAACGAATGTAACTTTCATTTTAGCATCTGATTAGTGATGTAGACCTGTTGGTATTGTGGTAAGGAACATGTTTAGGAGCAAAACATGAAGTGCACTATATCGAGATTTTAAAGTATAGGACCTCATGTACTCTATTTTCCAGTTCAAGCCACGATAAATTTGATATTAAAAAAGTGATAAAAACGAAGTTGCTGAGTTCAGAATGGTTGATGTGGTATTTGAAGCCCTTTTTAGAATGAACCTAATTACTTCGTTATTAAAGTCTTGCCATTAAATTTTTAAAACCTTTTGTAAAATAAATTCAAATAATTATATTTCAGTTTAACATTATTTCCTCATCAAATAGCATCAAATAGTCTAATTGCAAAAAGACTTGAGTAAATTTAATAATTAAAGTATTGAATTTTTCTAATGAACCACTTTGCATGCTCTATCACGCATCAGTATTTCAATTTCAGACAAAATATCATTGTAAATAATCAAATGCATGAACATTTGACACACGGTAATTACTATTGTGCTATGTCGACTTCACCACCATAATCAAATATAATTGTACTAGATTGTTTTTCTTCTACATTTGGCACAGCTTCAATGCATTAACATTACTTGCATAATTCTTTGGCAAAATCTCATGATGCAAATTTTCAAGGTGCCATTGGATTAGAAAATAATTTGAATTTCAAAAATATTTGAATTAAATGAGATGTCCGCAAATACATCTATAAAGGACTTACAGTTTTAGATTGAACTAGACAGAGACGAATAGCAATATCAAAGTTGCTGCTGGTATTATAATGATAATGTTACTTACTAATGCAAGAGGTCGTACAGTGTCACAAATATGTAAATGTAAGCAAATTATTCAAAGATGTAATTCTAGTATACTCACTGACTGTATCATGCAAGCGTTCATGTTATATGATATGCACTTTCTAACCTTATATCAAGACAAAGTTGCACACCGGATCCACTTAGAAATATCTTTAGTCCAAACGACGTTCATGTAATGTAACACTGACTAAAAAGAGTTCAGATAAGATGTCACCGCCATAAGATTGAATTGTACTCCTGTCAATATCTTCCATGTCTTAAAATGATGCATCTTGCATATCATTGCACCTTGAGGCAGTTTGAAACATTTAGAAAATATTTACAAAATACCAACTCAGCAATATTTTTGTTAAGTTGGTATTTACAAAATACCAACTCAGCAATATTTTTTGTTAACTATACGATGCGTATTTCTCCATTCATTTATCTGATTATATATATATTAGAAATACGGTTGCATCAGTTCTGGTCTCGTATGCTAGTGTGTAGCGTTATAGCTTTATATCCTTGTACCTATGTTCAGTTCATCTATCTCCCAACTTTAGATATATTTGTAATATCTTAAATTCAAATAATTTTTCAACCCAAAATATATTTAGAAAAAACATATGAAAAAATATTCATCAGTATTTAAAATCTTTGTTTTTATCATATAGGTACTACCAGTTAATTCATGGCATTAAGCAAAAGGTTCAGCTGATTATTCATAATTTAAATTGTAAATGACAATCCTCACAAATGACAGTTATACTGTATTTCCGATAGTTCGTTTTTTAGGCAAGAGACTTAACACCTTTTCTTTTATTTGGGATTTTTAAGGTACGGTATCTAAGAATACTTAAGTTTACTTTGAAACAAATAATCCAACTTGGAAATAAATTGTTATTTAACTTAAAAAAACATCTTTTGGAAATAAAGTTTTGACTATGACGTTCAACAACATGAAGTATTGCAAAAAACAGCAAAAGATCTTAAAACTTCAATGCCGAGTTTAAATGCCTATGAAAGGTAAAGGAGTAACATGCAATTTCTTTTTAAAAAAAGGACAGTTGTTTATTGATACTATTAATCGTAATAATAAAGATGGTTAACTATCAAGGAGATAGGGAATGCTGAAAAAGTATATTGAATCATTTAACCAGTATGCATGCTCTTTTAATTCCTTGTATAAAATCTCATCATCAAATGTGTATAACTAGATAAGTTTAATAACATTTATTCTGCATGGGTTTTGAAATTTCTATAACCCTTTTACCAACTTCGCACAGAGTAGTTGAATTTCAATTTCATTATGAATTTTTGATGCCATCCATTTCCAATACAGGGCACCATCCAATGTCTTTCAACGAGGTTTTTGTATCAACAGGAATTAGAGCCATCTGTCGTAGTCTCGTTAGGTGGAGCATGTAGCAGTTAATGACAAGTGAGATGATTTTGTTACTTTATAAAGATGATTTTTCAAAGCAGTGTAGTAATAGTTTTATATTCTTATTTGACATTGGAATTTAGGAACGGAATACTTTGACGGAATTAAAATTAATAGGAAGATGGGGAAATGAAATGGGTCTCATGAATAATTTAAAGTAATTGCAGGGATTTACGATTAAAGGTTACCTGAAATGCGATAATGGATGTAAGAAACATAGATCATAATGTACGTATATTGAAACAACTTGACTAATTGTTTACTTTCAGAGGAGTTTTGCATAAATTCTTCTACTTTTTCCTGCACTAGTTTGATTTGAATGCAACAGTTCATAGACCTTTTACAAAGAACGGTTCTTAGATAGTTGATAGTCATAAAACATTACAATTTGGTCTTTAGATTTTGAAATTATTTTTCTTACTTATACAAATGTGCGTAATTGCTTCTTGCGAAGTCGTTACAAAATGTACTTGAAAAGGATTTTTTGTTTATGATATGCATGAAATCAAGTGAAAGTCAACCTCGAAATTGCATCGTACGCTCTTAGCTAGTCATGCTTATAAGTTTAGACATTTAACGGCGCTATCTAGCGACGTCGAACATTTAGAATTTCTAAGAAAAAGAATTGTTTAACTTAAAAAAAAGGTCAATGAGTAAATGTCTCTATAAGAAATTAGGGCACGTAAGGTTAAAGTACTTTTCGATATAAAGTACATATAATTAAACCTGAAAAATATATGAGACTCTCTTTATATTAAAAACATGATATATTAGTTAAATCATGTATCCATTTTCAGAACGTACGTTTGACAAAATTGTGAAGCATTTAGGTGTGGTTGATGTTGAGCATCAATTATTATAACCCTTTCATATTCCCAAATCATAATAAATCATATTAATTTTGACGCAATTAACACAACGTGTAAATGCATAACATATTATATTATTTTAAACTCTCTGATCGTGAATTTGTACTTTTATATGGCCTTCATATTCTAAGTCACTGTAAAATCACGGACTAAAATAATCGTTGTACTGTGGTGTTTAATTGTGTAGAATAAGCAGGTAGTTTGTAAAAGATAAAAACCTACTAGCACAAACGGACATTCAGACCGATTTATTTGATACTCTTTTGCGAGCACTACAAAACAACATTTGCATTTATTAAAACAGATTTGTTAAAAGCATAAGTACAAACAATCAAAACGACTTTCTATTGCTAGTGCTCAAAACTTTTTTGAGAATGAATATTTCTCAGGGATTGTATTCATGATTACATATGCATCTGACTCAGAGGTCATATACAAAACTTGTTTTTTAAAAAGGTACAGCCATGAAATTATTAAGATCAAAAAAGAATAATAAACCAACCGAATAAAACGTTCAGTTCTATGGGGATCTGTTCTACTTTTATAGTCACCCCATAGTCAATCAAATTAATTTGAAGGTTAGAAAACTCGATTATGGAAAAAACAAAACCTTTTGACAATAGCATTATTAATTGTGTTCAGATATAATCTTCGAAAAGGGTGAAATAGTCAAAATCTTTCATATTATTAGAAGAATAGTGAAATGTCTTGCCCATAACCCATCAAATTTCAAGATTTAAAGGAGCTCAAAGACAAATGACCGTTCTTCAACCCTGTCGCTCAAATCAGCGTGCAATATTGCACGATGATAAACCATATTCGGTCATATCCTTTTCAATCAGTAAAACTTCTGAAGTAAATAAACAAGAATATACAGGTATTAAATCCTGGTCGGTTAACTATTGATTGAGTGAATAGGGTAATGAATGAAATTAAATTGAGGTACTTGGATCTGCCACTCCATATTTTTTAGATAGCATTCATTTTATGGTTCAAGTCTTTACAAGCTGTAAATATATAAGATAATGAATTCTTTTTTTATATATATCATTGCAGTTATATCATTAAAGTGTAAAAAATTGCTTGAGTTCGGTGCTTATGAGATCTGCTTTAAGAAAGCTTATTGGAAGGAGTGTATCTAGGTACTTACAAGTGTTTGAAGAGAGTAAATAAACTCGTATGGTAAGGAGAAATTAAGTGTCAGTTAAATTTGAGGAAAATTAAGGACATTTTGTTATCAGTTATATTGGATTAGCGTGAAATCATAAAATAATATTTGAGATTCATAATTTTTCCATAATTGTTAGAGCAATAAATTCCCTAAAAATAACAAATGTGTAGGTTAAATATCAAAATTACACAGAAAAATTACCAAAATGATATTAACATTGTTAAAGAAGAAAAGAGATACATAAATGACTTTGCATGCTTTCACGCTGCAACATGTCATTGTTATTTAAATATGTACTTTCTTTCCCAAAGTTAAGATTGAACAGCCTTTACAATGAATAAATCATTGACATAAGTTAATATTTAATCGTAATTAACGATGTTAAAATTAAATAGAAATAAACATACATCATGTACAGTAAATAAATAATATTTTGCAGATTTCTGTTCTGCTTTTAATGCACCATTGCAACAGAAACTATAAAGATGCATCATTGTGCTATTTGCAAATTAAGATGTCCATAATCAAAATATATAATACTTGTATTCAAATTAACTGCATCATAGAGCATTATGAATGTTCCGTCAAAATTAGAGGAATGTCGCGATTTTCTACAGTGAGTGTATAACATATTTGAATTCTTCATATTCTCAGCTATAAAATGATATATGATATATCATACTTTCCATTTTCCATCGAGTGATCAATTTATGCTACCGTGTAAGACGATTCAGAAAAAAAAAAAGGATTGACAAAAATCGACTGTTAAGTAAAAGAAGTATGCGCCTTTGAATATGGTAAATAATTATCAGTCTTCATCAGGCCCGTAGCCAGGATGTTTGCAAGGGGGGGGGGGGGGGTGCGGATTTTCAAAAAGTGGAGCTTTTGGAGGAAATATTTTCGTTTTGGTTGACTCAAAATTAATTTTTGGGTTTTGAGAAAGTGACAAGCCAAAAAAAAAACCAAAAAAAACAACAGATTTTCAGTAGTTTTCAAGTATTTTGTGAAGTATTTTATTAAGAAATGACCTTTATTTACATGTTTTGGTGCTTTAGGTGTTCTTTTGGTGGATATTTAGGGAATTTTTGTGGACCTTTTTGGTACATTGTCAAATTGGGGGGGGGGGGGGGGGGGGGGGGCGACGCCCCCACCGCACCCCATTGGCTACGGACTCGGTCTTCATATTTGTAGAGTATCGCCCGAGAGGTTGCCAAGAAAACATAATAGAAACTATTGTTTCTGATTACGTAATACACTTGAAACTTGGCACACAATGTAAAGTCTATATGCAATATTAAATGTGAATTAAAATTAATTCTGTAAACATATTTATAATCTGCATTCGCTATCAAAACGTTGAAAATTATACTGTCATTCAGTCAATCCAAGCTTAGTGCAAATTGCGCGGAAAGTATAGAATCCTTTGATAAAATGGGTTAAAAACAAACAATTTCAGGTTATAAATATTGTCTAAACTTTAAATGCAGTTAGAAGATTATATATCGATGCGATTTCCATTAAAAAACCCCATTCAATTTTAGCCAATTTTCACTTTATAGCTGTTTCCTTTATATCATATAGCGCGACTTTCCTCTCATTTCGCTGGAGCAAGCCTCGTATACACTTTATAAACGTCATATCGAGAATAAGTTGTAAACCAATTTCCTCAAAATATCAAGAGTCCAAACTACGTTAGACGAGGTTCATGTAATTTAACACTGACTAAAAAGAGTTCAGATTGGATGTCACCACCACAAGATTTCTTTTTTTATATATATCATTGCAGTTATATCATTAAAGTGTAAAAAATTGCTTGAGTTCGGTGCTTATGAGATCTGCTTTAAGAAAGCTTATT
>JXSR01S056355.1:0-10264 GCA_000969725.1 Ophiothrix spiculata | reverse complement strand
ATAATATTTTTAATAAAATCTCACCCCTATAAAATTAATTGAATGTTCCAATGGGGCATACCATTTCACAAAATAGGGATACGGGTGCAGAGGGGCAAAAATATTTTAATAATCCAAACCTCACCCCCATAAAAATAATAGAATGTTCCAATGGGTCATATCATTTTCCAAAATAGGAGTTTAGAGGGGCAAATTTAACTGCGAGTCAAAAATATCACCCCTATAAAAATGGAATATTCCAATGGGTCCATACCATTTTACAAAATAGGGGTGCAGAGGGGCAAGTAATATTGAATAATCCAAACCTCACCCCTATCAAAATAATGGAATGTTCCAATGGGACATACCATTTTACAAAATAGGGGTGCAGAGGGGCAAATATTTTAAATAATCCAAACCTCAATGCTATAAAAAATAATGGAATGTTCCAATGGGGCATACCATTTTACAAAATAGGGCTGCAGAGGGGCAAATAGTTTTGTAATAGTCGAAGAGCTCACCCCTTTTGAAAATGGAATATTCCAACAGGTTTTACTATTTTACAAAATAGGAGTGCTGTGGAGATATTATTATGAGAGTATCACTTTCAAAATAGGGGTGCGGGAGACGATATAATTTACCTCAACAAAATGTTATCCGCACTAAAAAATTCTGATGGGACATATCACTTTAAAATGGGTGTGGAGGGCCAAAAGATATTTTATAAAATAAACCCCATCTCTGTGAAAATAGTAAATTCAGGCACGTTATTCCACTTCATAAAATAGAGGTGCAGGGGGTAAATTATTTAGAGAATAAAAGATAAGATTTTTTGTTTTGCCCGTCATCTATCGTCTCATAATGGATGGGCGTACATTATTTTGAGTAATGGGTGCCCCCGCAGGGGGTGCCCATTACGAAAAAATAATGTACGCTCATCCATTATGAGACGATAGATGACGGGCAAAACAATAAATCGCCATCTTTTATTCTCATTCTTGGTCACAAATTAGAGTTAAAAACGATGTAAATTATTGCCAAAAAATATAAACATTATCATTGGAAAAAACGTACACCCCTATTCAAACATGAAATATTCCTAACCCAGTGAAGCTGTTCGCGCCGTATGTGTGCGTATACCTGCATCGCGCCGCGATTTTGAACACGCGGCTCCACTGCGTTTCACGCTGAACGCACTGTCATCTATCGTCTCATAATGGATGGCCAATATTCCTTATTAGGAAGTGAAATCGCACTCGGTGACTAAGAAATTTTAATAAATAAAGAGTGCGAGGTGCAAACTGTTTTAATGAAAGCCAAAACACAAATGTGAAAACAAAGACTAACCATCGGTCTATTCAATTTTTTTTTATCATCTTTTCCACTTGGTTCAAAAGAGCAAGTGCTTTTATTTTTATTTTTTTTAACATGTTTAAAAATCACATAAAAATAATTGAAAATAAGGGTAAGAATAATATTATTTAGTCAAATAGTCACACTGCTTCCTTTGAAAATAATGTAATATTTTCTGGGATATTCCATTTTTAAAAAGTGGTTGAGGGGGACATTTTGAAGATAATACAGGATGGGAAAAATGGGATTATCTGTCAGAAATTCCAAGGACTGGGGTTTTCCCCAAAAAAACAAGTGGACATTGCACATTGTTGGATAGGGTAAATAATACAAAGTTCAAGATTTGGTTAAAACTTTTAATAATTTAATAGGACTCGTAATTATTTTCACGATTTCACCTTTTAACAGAAAAAGAGATTTGTATTAGGGTCATAGCATTAGAGAGAAAATATTAGGCTTAGACGACTAAAAAAAACCACCCTGTTTTACGGGCCCGACTGACCCTAAATCCTTGATTTTGAAGATATTTTTTCAGTTAAAAAGGAATATTGTTGGGTTACTGTAAAACAAGAAATATTTGCTAGCAATTTAATTTCGCTAATACCCAAAAATCGCAAAATTAATTTGCCGCTAATATTAATAATGTACAATGTTCAATGGCATGCTGATGCAATTAGTGAAATTAAAATGTCGCCAAAAACCCCAGATTCTGAAATTCACAAAATTTTCTTTCCGCAAATATTACAGTATTCTGGGCAAAAGAAAATGTAGGGGGAAAAAAAATTCCCACCCGACCCTACTTGGAAGGTCCGCCCGCCTGTAAAATAGGGCGTTTTTTCGTCGCTTTAGTGCCATTCTTTATTCCAGCATGGAGTCAAAATTTGGGATATTCAGGTTTCCCCAGAAGCTGCATCAGACCTTGTCGCAACTGTAGCACATCCAGGCCCTTTGCATCTGGGGGTCTTTTTGCCGTACGTTGTGCATATATGAAGAGTTGACTTGCAAGATGGCTTGTATCCATTTTGCACTTTTTGAGAAAAGGGCAAAAAACTACTAAGATCTAAATGTGTTGCAAAATTCTTGACAATGATTTTAGTAATTTTGTACGAATATGTCTTTCAAAATAAGGTGTAATTTAGATAATTCATCAAATAGTTTCTTGTTAATTGACTATATTGATTTTTTGCTGAAAATGGATGTAAGCCGTTTTGCAGGGAAACTCATTAAATTTCAACTTAGGAACCACCTATCTTCCAAATTTTTACAAAATTTATTTTTCAATTTTTCAATAGGCTTTGATGTACTTTATAAATACAAAATTTCAACATCAAATCATGTTTAATAAAAAAGTTATGCCCAAATATGGTCGTACAATGTCCATATTTGGGCATAAAAGTAACATTTTCGGGATTTTAACCCACTTAACAAGATTTTTTCAACAACATTTTTGACAGGATGATGCACAAGTTGAAGGTCTGTAAGAATATATCAAAAACTCATTTTTGAAAAAAATGGTCTCTAAGCTCTTCATATATTCACGCAGGTTGAGCAAATCAAAGTGCATTTAAATGATGCATCTTTGCTGAGGTCTTAGAAGCATAAAAGCAAATATGAATAGGCCTTGTGCCTGCTCACAGTCCCTTAAAGGTACATGGTTCGCAGTGATATAAAAAATCACCACTTAAAGAAGCCCTGACCGACTTGGCCAGCATTTTTTCAAACTTGAGATTTTGATACCAAAATATTCCTCAAATTTTTCTCATTTATTACCAATGTGAAATTTCATGGCTGAAACGTGTTTCCAGTTAGGATTTGGTCAAACATCACAGTAAAGAACCCCGTATAGAACCCAAATGAAGAAAGTACACTGTTTCGGTCACTGACATACATTTATATCGATTACCAAAACAGTGTCTGCTATTCCTAAGTTTGAATTCTATACGGTGACGTGTGACAGAGCCCTAAAATTCATCCTCCATATTGTGTTGTACCTGGCCATGCATCCTGAACTGGGCCTGTAAATAGGTGGAGATGTAACATCTGCGAGAGGAAGCTGATATCATTTTTGGTTTTTTTCTATATAATATACCATGCATATAGGCAAATTAGGTTTTAAATTAAAGCTTACACATTTAGGATCAAGCTTGAAGTGAAACAAGAACCAAAAGAAACTTAAAATTCCACTTATTACCGGTTAATTACCTGTCAATCAACAAAATTACTGCGTGGAGGAGGATCAGGATGATCAGCAAATTTGGTTCATTAGTGAAAAATGGAGAAGTTACATTAGGTATAATAAGTAAAAAGATGGTAGATGTTTGCAACTCATAGGAAATGCTATTTGCATTAAAAATGTCTTTATCTTGTTTTAGTAATTAATACCATCATTAATTAAATATGGTTGCGCGCAATACATGTAACTCAAAATTCCAAGAAAGTGCATCTCTGTGCATTTAAAATGTCATAAATTGAAAAGTATTTATCATACCCAAGGAAAAGTATACATTTCTAAAAAGCTTTTTCTTCAAGGAATCCAAAAATGGTATTGTTGTGATGGTAGGGGTAAGTATGAAAACACTATGGTTGGACAAAATATCAAAAATTTAACAAAAATGTGAATTAAAAAGACCTCTGTGCAAAATATGTTGAACTTTGTAAAGGGACCTAATTTCATATCAATAGAAAGTTGTGTTTCTGAAAAAATCAAATATGCAACTACAGGGTGTCCAAAAATTAACTCCCCATTTTTAAATGCTTATAACTTTAAAACCAGGATTCGCATGGCAACTATAGACATATGTATTGATAGAAGAAACTTGTAGAATTCTTTTGATACCAAACATGATGCAATCAGTAAACTTCTAAGATAGCAAGAAGGTCTGAAAGTTCAAAGTGGTTGAGCCAATATACCATACAGTGTTAATAGTCTTCTGCAACTTCACTATGACGACATGAGGCCTCATACAGCTAAACGGTTTAGAATGGCTTTATTAATTAACTTTTTCATGAACACTCATATTGCTCAAGACAAAGAAACATTGGCCCTTTCACTCCCATGATTTTATTTAGTCCGCTCGATTACTTTTTTGGGTTATCTGAAGGACAGTACATCCCAACACCATGGACTATTCCTGACCTGAAACAGAACATCATCAGTGAAAACAGGAAGATCAAGAAGAACGCATGCACAAACGTCCAGAGCTTTGTCGTTAGAGTTAAAAAAAATTGCAATCTGCAAGGAGGCCATCTAGAACATATTCTGAAATACTAGGCAGCTTAATCTGGGTAAGAAGGAGGTTATTTGATTTGTCCTTGTAAGTGTAACTTTGAATGTGTAATAAGGAGTACTGATGTTGTGTACCATTTAAAGATGACCATAATGCGAGAGTTACGCTTTGACAAATTAAAAACATTTTAATGAGCATTATGTAATTATTAAGACAAAACCACAAACAAAAATCTTTGTATTAACATTGTAAAAGCTGTTTCGCTGAATTAGTCATTAAAATGATCATGAATGGTTCACCTGTCTTCAAAGATTGCTCCCTCCTCTACACGTGACGCGCACATTTGTTTTTCTTCTGAGTATGAAAGTAGGCTTTTTACGTTTGACGTAATTTACGTTGAAAATGATTTTCAAAAGTGGTAATTATATCATGTTTGGTTCCAAATTAAATCTACAATTTTCCTCTATCAAAACATATGTCTATAGTTGCCATACGAATCCTGGTTTTAAAGTTATAAGTATTTAAAAATGGGGAGTTTATTTTTGGACACCCTGTAAAAGCTAAGTAAGAAGTACCAAATTTCAGAAATACATTCTTCAAAAATTATACTTTTTTGAAAACTTTTTGGTCATTTTCTGGTACATAACTCCTCTGTCTAATGCCCTTTGTTATTTTAAGTTGCATTTTTGAATTCTGCAGGAAAAATACTTTGAGAAAATGTATACTTTTATGTACCCAAGGTGTAGCCATTACAAACAAATTAATTATAAAACATGCGGTTTTTAGTTTGACTATTTTTACAAAAACATGTGATGCGAAAAGGGCCCACCTTAAAACGCATGGCAGGAGCTAGATACCTGAAGTGTTATTTGTCAACATTTTCTTTCAGAATTTTCCTTGTGATGCGAATAATTTCTTTACCATTGTGTATTTTCTTTCTAAATGAACATTTCCAGTCTTAATTTTCCACATCATGTAAAGTGTATAAACTATTTGAACAATTTTCAACCCACTTTACATTTTCAAGTAGTTAAACCGCTTTGTAGCATTTTTATTTAATAGTTTCTATTAATTGAGGACCCTAGAACCAGAAGGGGGTTAAGTCACTTAGAGTAAAAACTGAGAATATGGCACAAATTTACATAATATCATTTGTGTTGTCTCGAATGGTATTTCTATATCTTGCAGTGACTTTTACACATGCTCTGATCTTCAAATTACTACAAAACTTGTACAGAATGTAGAAATGAGAATTCTGTAGCAGGATATTGACAACTCAATTTTCAAGACTTTTTTGTGACTTAATCCCTTTTAGTTCTAGGGTCCTCAATTAAGTGCTCAACAAAATTTGTCATCCAAAAATCCAAACCTGTATCTTGTACAAGTATGCATGATTTGTGGGAAGAGTTCATAACTTGTGCGCATTTCGAAGGATGAGACTGTGTTCTTGATTTGAGAATCAGTCTTGCTTTTCACAGATTAATCTGATCTGAAAATTTTTGTGTAAGGCCAAGAAGAGCAGATCCTGTTGCGGATACGTATCTTGTTTACATAATTCATAGTTTGCGTTTATGTTTGAAGTATCAAATTGTTGTCACATACAGATCTGACGGAAAATCTTCCAAGATGCAGAAGTGTAGAACTCTAGCTTAGCTTGAATGTGTGTCAGAAGAAATGTAGTAAGCTGGACATAACATCAGACAAGTCTTTTTATACAGGGTGGTAGCCAAGTTGGTCAGCATTGGTCATCAGCAAGGTTCTAGTACTCAACCTTACTGACCAGCATTTAGGAATAGATCTTCCTGTTTTTACAAAAGTATTGAACAAGCTTGAAAATGCCATGGTCCACGGTTCCACTTGGTATCAATAAGTTCATCTTTACAACTATGTACATCACACTAAGTCATCATCAGTACTTTGGCATGGGTTGCTGTGTCGGTAACAAACCAAATCTTTTCTTGATCTGGACTCGCTGCCTGGAGTATTTGTCATCTGGTGAAAATCGAGCTACAAAGAAAAAGAAAATTCAAGGTTTATATTAATCATGATACAATGACTATTATAGGAATAGACATTTTACATCCATAAGATTAAATAAACCAGACCATTAATGTACAATACTCCCTAGAAAAGATGATTAAAACTATGGGGTACTTTTTTCCCTCCCTGGCTCTGGTAATTTGTCTAATAAATGAATAAAAAAGGCTTAACAAAGTTTGGGGGAGTTGTTATTGGGAATGTCAGGATTTAAGAGCAGATAAGTTTGCACCTGGTCAGTAGCACCTCTTTGAACCAAACTGATTGGGACAATTTCCTGATAGTAGTGTAATAATAGGCAACAGCAATAGTAATGGTATAAAAAAGCTATATGTTACTTATTACAATGTTTGTGCATGTTATGGTGCAAACAAAGCTGAAACCACACAAAATTGGTTTATATAAAAGTATGTATTTTTCCTACCAACAGTTTTTTCTTCAGCATGTTGCAGGAAACAGCATTTTATTCTAATTAGGTCATGCTGTCATAAGATGGTACCGGTACCACAAATGATTCTGGTGCGACATTTGACAGCGCTAGGATTGACAATTTTTTCAATGCGGAAAAACAATTTTCTGCAAATTTGCTCATTTAATGAACAGAACATGAAATTTTGAAATCAGCACACCAATCATTCTACAATCTTTGAAAAAATGTGTTGGGACACTTGCTTATATTTGACAATTCGCATTTAACTGTGATTTTTACACATTATTTTTTGAACAATCTTCTTTAAATCTGCATCCTCCCTTCCACCCCACCAAACAATGTTGAGAGATTTTACAGCAAATCTTATAACATAGCTCGTCATTCAACATTGAAGTGGGGGAGAGGGGACTCAAATTTAAATTAAACATTGCCATCACAGTGTCCCAACAATTTTTTCAATGATTGTCGTATCATTTGTGACCCGTCATATCGAAAGGTACCTTAAGGGTCCCAAAATGAAAATTGATGTTTTAGTCTCATCTGAAAGATTATAAATTAAGTTTTAAAATAACACCTTGCTTTTGGTTAATATTGGATGTTCGATTGCAAAGTTACATCCAAATTGGTAAAAGGCATCAGGCTGATTCAGAAAACTATAGTTCTGAGAAAATCAAGTTTAAAGTTTCTGTACTGGTAAGCCTTTGAATGGAGAAAGAATTTTTATCTCGGTTTTTAAAACATAAACTTAAGTTTTGGATGTTGAAACCTGATTAATATGATAGAATACATTTCAAAGGTAATGTTTCTGATGAAATTAGAAATTTGACCTTGAACGTGATTTTCGACTATGCTCAGCTTCAATGACCCATATCTCGTAATTTACTATGCCGACCTTAAGGTACCTTTAGATATGATGGGTCACATTTAAAGGCCTTCAAAAAATTAGCCAATCTTTCTTACCTGGATGAGCTGACATCGTAGGCTTGCCTTCAGGATCAACTTTCTATAAAAAAAAGAAAACAAAAAAACATGGTAAAAACTGGTAATCAGAATATTTAAACACGCACAGAGTTGAAAACCTACCAGTCTACAAGTTATCAAATGCACATGCTAAATCCTGCACTTAGTACCGGTGCACTGGCTGCACATACTCTGACGGTCACGCAGACTGACGTGCTATCAAACATTTCCTATGTACAAACGGTATTTATACATGTCATGTGACCAGCTGCATGTGACGGCTCCCGACTAATCATAACCTCAGAAATTATACAAGCATGTGTAAATATAAGATCTGCTTGTTGATGATTTGTGAGTTGGCCTTAGGGCTGGCTCCAGAGAGGAATGAAGTGGCCGAGCCAGATGACCTCCCAGGCCTAAATGGCTTTAATTCAAGGGAAACAACACAGAGTAACAGAGATGACACCGAGTTCAAAACATGGCCCAATTAGCCTGTAGATGTGTGACTAACAACTTCAGGAAGTGTTAAATAATAGGTAAATTTAGTATAAATATCCTTTGTCATGTGTTGAGGATTGCAGTTCGTATTTGATAGCTATGATTATTTTTGGGGTATGTGCTCTTATGCGACAGGTTTGATTGCAGAGCTTGCTTCTGGCTGTGGTACCAATACCACTGCCAGATATTTCGGTAAGTTCATGCATGCGAGCTTTCGGAGTTCAATGAGTTGGCCCCAGCGATCTCGTACTAACGGGTTTCCACTGACTGTGTTTTTTTGTGTGCAAGTAACTGAATAAACAAGTTTTAAACTGCAGCATAGAGCAAATTCCCACATTTTTCATGATTTGAGTTGTTCAAAATGAGACTTCAAAAAATTGGCAAAATTAACCATTGAGTAAGACCATTGAGTCAATGGAGCCCAGTCAGTCCATATTCTTGATCGTGAAACCCGATTGACTCACTGCGATGATTTATCTCATTCGTCGATCGGGCGGGGAACATACACAATTCTGTAGAGAAATTCACGTGACTTTGCACTGTCTTTGCCCAATGACGCATTTTATTGATCTTGGTAACGTTTCATGTCTTTTGCTGATAGCAAATCTTTTTCATATGTCAATATGCAGATGGAGCTCTATAAAATTGGGCATCATAGATATCGACGATTGTATGTCTACCATTTTTTGTTGTATTCACACAAACCTTGTGGGATTCTCAGTTGCAATATTATGGTCACAAACGAGGTAATATAAAACATTTAAAAACATAGCTACACCTTTTTGATATGTTTAATACTTGTCAAAAAAAATCTGTACGTTTGTGATCATTTTCTCCACACAATACAACCTTTAATTTCTGATCATGATTTGGCAATAATTAAAAAAACATTCATACCATTGGTTGCAATGCATAGATGAGAGACAAAAAATGGAGAGAGACAAATTGCTCGTGCAGATTTTGAAATTATGCCCTTTAGGAAAGTTTAGGTACACTCCTCACTGTGAGGAGAGTGTACCTATAAGGGCATTCCAATTATTTACTGCCACAACACTTCCCCCTAAACTCCTTTCGACGGCTGTTCCCTCGTTCCCATACCTGCTTCAATGGTGAGTGATGACTACAACATAGGCCTATATGCGAATGAGGGAATTGCCATTCAATTGCAAGGGGAGTGTCATGCTTACCACATCACCATCCACATCACCCCCCCCCCCCCTAGATGAGCCACAACATCTATAAATATACAGCTAGCTCTAGACGTCCACGGCAGCCATTACGGTTTGACAGTTCTCCCTATACAACGCACGTGTTCTCAGTGGCTAAAATTAGATGTTTTTGCTATTTGCCATCCCTTTTTTGTTGGATCACTCATGTATTTTTGGTAACAATATTAATGAGTATCTACTTAACTTGTTAAAATCAAAATGTGTACTTTGATCATGCATTTGTTAATTTCAGGTGATTGTTTACATAAAAATGATCATGAATTTTCCCAAGTTTATGTTTGGTAAACTCCTTGACTGGCCTAGATGGCTTTAAGGTGGATCGAAAGGATGTTTCTGGAAATAAGAAACTGAATTAAGTGTTCTCCCAAGACCAGTAAGTACCAAAATTACCAACTTAAACACCTGTGTTAATTGTAATATGCATGTTTCCAAATGTTGTTGCTATAAAAGTATGTGTGGTGAATGTTTCAAAAAGGTTATCATTAACAATGAGTCAGTCACATGTCATCAATGTTCTCTTGATTTTCACCTTGATTGTACAGATGCTAATG
>JXSR01S056347.1:139676-153421 GCA_000969725.1 Ophiothrix spiculata | reverse complement strand
CGCAGTACACGCTCATCAGAGCAGAAAAGATCGACTGATTGGCATATGGGCAGTAAGGTTGGCAGTTACTTTTACCCCTCTACTCCACACTTAAAATTTTAATAAAACAAGGATTGCAAACAATCCAAAAATGAACAATGGACAAAAGACTAAAATCCCTCCCCCAAAAAGCACTTTTGATTAGAGGGGCCTAATAAAAACCGCACTTAATGTCAATGCACACAGATAGACAAGATTTTGTTTCTGGACACATTTCAGAAAGATTCATGACGATACGTTAGCACATGGTACGTTTCCTAGCAGTTGTTTTAGAATGTTAAGACATGGTATGTTATGACAAATCCCTTATATTATGTCTAGCATTTTATGCATACAGTAACTATGTGCTCAGGGTAACCTGGCGGCCTATGTACTTTTAATGAGGCACATGCAAGTACAGTAGATTGCTTTGTAAGATATATGGGCTACATATTTGGTGGCTTATTTTGTTTGGGAAATTTTCTATAATGATTTCAGATAGGATATGTTTATGTTATTGTCTGATGTAGAGTATATTTGTTCAATTGATATTATATTGTCCTGATCCTACCATCATTTCATGTCTGATTAGACATAAGAATTAGGGAGAAGGAAAGAAACCAGAAACATGAAAAGGTTATTCCAAACTACTTCACAAGTTTTAACTTTAGGCCACACAAATTTAATTGCTTGTCTCAAAGCTGCCGCGCACGTAAGTTTAAACATGCGCATTAACATTGCCATATTGTCGAAATTTGAATTTTCTAAATATTTTTATTTTATTTTTCAATTTCGACAAATAAAACCCCATCGAAGATCATAAATTGTGTCCTTTGGATCGCAAAATCACAAAAATAACAAACATACTGTTTTATATACAAGTAAATATCAATGGATTGAATATGAAAATGGCGAAAATGACAAGTGTAACGCCTGGTATAGTTGGAAAATGTTTTACTAAAAATAAAAGAAAATAAAAAACCACATTCTGCATTATATTAGGTTTTCAAATGTAGGTGAGCTTTGAGACAAACAATTAAATTAGTGTGGCCTTATAGGGCAATTTTGGGATAGTCTGGTTTCATTTACAAAACAGTTTCAGAACAAGTTGGGTGAGAGATATTATATACATTTTGTGATAAATAACTGCATCTAAACATAATGATAACCGATGCAAACTTACAGGATGTTTTGCAATGACTTCCTAATTTAGATCCTTGGTTGTCTAGCACATTATGGAGTCTTGTATACAATGTGAAGAATCACTCTTGTGTCCAACACCTGCCCGACACCTTGCGCACAATTCTCTCAGCACCCTGTATCTTTTATCAATCACAATGGCACAGTTCTGTACCTGCATCCCAACACAAAGCGGCACATTAATTTACACCCCATTCACGCTACTTAAATAACCAATCACATCAATGCACTTTCTGATTTCTTTTCTCCTATTTAATAACCCATTTTCATTGTCTTTATTTCAGGGCACCCAACTCACTCAACATATCAATGATTTCATTTTGGTTATTGCATTTTTGGGCATGTGTTGTATCTTGGTGTTCTTTGCACATATTTCAGCATGTATTAATTAACCGTGCATGATGAACTAATCCACATGATATAGGCATCATCACTAATCCACTTTGTAGTCATCACAGCATTAAAGAAAAATGTTGAAGAAAAATTAGAAAGTCAGTCTTTGAGTAGTGTAGAGATTGAAGGGAAGTTTTAGGTGTGATGACACCATAGGGAAGCGTTAGGGGCCATATTTTGTATGATGCATTAACGATTTGATTGATAAACCAAAAGATTGATAAATTGGGTATACTATTTTGGTAGGGTTGTATTTGCCTTGCACAGGTACTTGTTATCAACCATTTCATCTTGAACGGATCATTCTTTACCTCACCTTAATGATTTAAATATACATTTCATTTGTTGTGGATGTTTTTTTTGGTGTTTCATATTATTTTACATTACACCTTGTTGCCTTACAATATTCATGTTACAAATTCAGATGCGCTCTGTGAAAACCCGTCACATGTCGCCAAATGTGATTTCCCATAAACTTAAAAAAATAGTGCATTAAATTTGTACAATTATGAAACAGTAAATTTTTGTGAAAAATAAGTGAAAACAGTACCCAAACTTTAAACCCTGTTTTCTCAATAGGTTTCTGCAACCCGAGTGGCTATGAGAAGCCGTAACTTTGGTTGTGGGTGACCTAGAGAAGAGATTTAAAAAGTGCTAGAGAGAGAAAACTTCAAGCTTTCAGCTGATACCAAAACCTCAAAATCCAAAATTTTCACCATGTGAAGGGTTTTCACAATTTCCATATGTAATAAATTATTGTTATTGAAATATGTTCAGCTTGGACAAATTGGAAAACTGTATGAATTGTTTACATGATGTAAATGATTCTGAATTAAATAGAAATGGAAAGACAAACAAAAAACAAACGAACTCCCAACCAATGTAGTATAAATTTATAGAGTTTATTAAATTGTTAATGCGCTTTGAATGGAATTGCTACTATAAATAAATGTTTATGAGGAAAATGGATCACTTTCTTGTCTAAAACCACCTGTTGCAACTGTCTAAAATGAATTCAAATGGAATGATGGAAAACATTGCTTAGAAACACATATCTTGTATCGGTAAGTTTAATTTGCATTCTACATTCTGCATTCTACCTACTACCTACTGCATTCTGTAACTCGGAATCACTGAGTTTGTCACTAGTGAGTTACCTACAGAATGACCTTGTTTATCAATGGCCATAATAGAAAAACAAAATGTTTAGTGTGTATTGTGCAACTGAAAAATGAACGAGCTTGCCTTCAGTTGTCATGATGATTTTCAAAAGGTACTATTATAATGGGTGATCTATCAACCTGTCCCCTTGAACTCCCCTTGGGAACTCCTCACTCGGTACTAGGATTAAGTAAAGTGAGGGAAGTCATGGTTTTATCTTGAAATTTTCGTTGGGGGGATTGTCATGGGGAGGGAGTTCAAACTTTCGGGGACGTATATGGGGATGTAGTGTAATGGAGTGGGATAAATTTCGGGGTCGTTTGTGTATTTCTTTGTGATTTGAGACCTATTTGTTTTGTTTACTCCTTTTCTATTTGGTAAATTAAAGTGACAAGTGTTTATTTGAAATAAATATAGAGCTAGTGTGCAATCTGACAGGATAAAAACAAATAAAAAACACCCATTATTTCTGTTAATCTGTTTATCTTGTCTTTATGTAGAAAGTAAATCTTGTCTGTGGTGTTATATTTTTAAATTGTTGAATTGTTGTGCATGTTTGTTCTTTGTATTGAAGATTGACTCTTCTAGCATTTTGTGATAAGGTAAATTATGCAATCAAAAAATTATTATGTTCTCAATGAACACATGAAAGTCACGGTGCAAATAACAACATGTTAGACAGTTATATAATTTATCTCCTCCCCAGGCTTGAGTGTTCTGAGAAATTTGGTCATTCATTGCTTAATTGTGTTGGTTGAATGATAAACAAATGTCCATTCGCCACAACAGAAGATATGCGGCCTTGGATTCAGTCAATTAATAATGGTCAAATAAATAAAGCATTGAGTAAAACTTTTAAGGTCACACATATTAGGCCTACATGATATACAAACAACGTACTGTACATGAATCTTATTTAGGCCAATTATTTGACCTTCAAAAAAATGAAACTCATCTGTAATAACTCATCAACAGAATGCAGTATGTAGTAGATAGTAGGTAGTAGGTAGAATGTAGTATGCAAATTAAATTTACCGTATCTTGTATTGGAAAAAGAAAGCATGTAGCCAACACGGGCAACGATATAGGGTCATTGAACACTAAGTTATAACAAAATGTTTGAAAAAAAAATAGTATGCCAAGCTTTAATAGATTAATTAGAAGAAACAAATTTTAATCATGCCAATTAAAGAAGAGTCATAAGTAAAATTGCATCTTTTGGTTGGTTACATAATATAATGAGATAAATTATGAAGGTAATTAAGATCAAAACATGGAGCTTTCTTATTATTTAGATGCAACATCATTTGAGTTAGATTATGCAATGAGTAGAGTAATAAAAATGAATGAGCAACATAGAGGTAAATAATCATCTTTTTGCAATATGTGACCGTCCGGCCCAAAACAGCAGTAAATGCCAGCTCTTGTCATTTTCACTTTTTTAATTATTTGCAAAGACCATGCTTTGAGGATTAAAATGACACCTCGATGAACTTCACACGATTTCCAGAAGAAGTCAAGTTATGGTCCGTCAAAGGTTGTCAGGGAGTAAAACGTATAACTGAGACAAACGCATTCAAAGATTAGTAAGCCCTATTTTTTCTGTTGATCGTCTTAAGAATAAGGCAATTTATTTCACATTTCACATTTTTTTCTTGAAATGAAACTTTGCTGGTATATTGTAGTTAGCACTAGGATTGTGAATCTGTCAAAAAATCAATTTCGGCAAATAATGACCTTGACATGTATTTTCACCTGTAGTGCAAAATGAAGTTTCTGGCATTTACTGCTCATACGGGCTGGAAGGTCACATATTAGCTTTTTGAATGTTGAGGAAACTTACTTTGGAATCCTTTGTTTACAACTAGTATTAGGAGGATGAAGCATTTTAGCCAGGTGATTTATATTGTAAACAATTTATGTCCCATGGCTGATGAAAGTTTTTACATCACATTTAATTGTTCAACCAACTAAATTGTGCCACACCAGGAAATAGCTTCCCATTAACTTACTGTACAAAATTGGTTCCTAAAAACACCCGAGAATGCAATAGTAAAGCAACTGGTTGTTTCAACACTGCCTTTTCTCAATTAATTATGATATCTTCTTATACAAAATGATGAGAAAAGTACACCATGAAGGCTAAATTTTCAAGATGCGGGACGCTGAAGTAATAACGCCCCCATCACTGACAGCCGAATTGTGTATTACCAGAATCGGACACAAATTAGGGAAAGCCTTAAAATTGAGCAAAGTACTCTAGAATCAAAAATGGCATTGGAGCAACTTTAAATAAACCTAACTCTATAATATGAACAAAATTTTGACCAAACATATTGCCCTTCCATACTTTTTGAGGTCCTCATTTAGGTAAGGGCAGTCAATTTTGCCGATTTTATAAATGCTTGATCAATTTTGCCAATTTTATAAATGCCGAATTACGAGCGCCAGTTATTAAGTACAGTGGACCCATATAGAATAAATCAGATTAATACAGATGCATTTCATTTAGGTAATGTATTGGTCTGAAACAATCCCGTAGCCAGGGGTGGGGGGTGCGGTGGGGGCGTCGCACCCCCCAAATTTGACAACCTACGAAAAAGGTCAACAAAAAATCCCTAAATGTTCACCGAAAGAACACCTAAAGCACAAAAACATGGAAATGTAGGTCGTTTCTTAATAAAAATATTACACAAAATGCTTGGAAAACTACTGAAAACCTTTTATTTTTTTTGCTTGTCACTTTGTCAAAACCACTCAAATTAGTTTAGGGTCGACCAAAACGAACATTTTTCTTCCAATAGGTCCACTTTTTAAAAAAAATCCGGGCTACGGGCCTGGTCTGAAATGATAATAGTAAAATTAACTTGATGATTTAAAAGATTCACCTGATATGTATAGCAAGATTTTCAGGTCCAGGAATTGAACATGTGATCTTGAGCTCCCATCCACAGTATAATTTCCAGGTGGCCACCAGATATTCAATTTGATTTCACTTATCTCTAAAAGACCTGTTTTATAAATTGTTGCGTCTATTTCAAAAATCTGCATACCTGTAAAATCTTACAAATGAAATGGCTGTATCATTATTTGCGTATTTGTCTAAATATTTTTTGAATTTTTAACCAAAAGAACATTAAAAATGCTATAACTTTCACCCTGTATCTCCAAAATCTGCATGAAATTAAGCAAGTCTTGTGACATTTTATAAATATTTGATAAAAACATGAAAGTGGCAGTTGTCATGTGTATCAGTTGATTGAGGAAGTTGTCTGGGAAAGCGAATGTGTTACTGAAATCAGTGCATGCCAGCTGAGATCAAAACTCAAATAAACACTCTCATGTAGAAGGGCAAAGTCTATTTTTCACATGACAAATTCATCTGAGAATTGACCCTCTGTGTTTCTTGGTATGATGTTTTGTATTTTGGGTATAGTTTGTAGATAAATATTGAAATGGTGTTGATTCAGTGATTAGATTGGAGGAATTTGTTTCTGTCTCTCTGCTAGTTTCTGAGAGTTTCTGAGAACGCAGGATTAACATGCTGCCAAAGTATCTTAGTATCAAGCAAAACATGGAGCATGTCAGATTTTAGCGAGGTAATGAAGGCCGGTTACTGTTTTCACCAGAGTGACTGAAGGAGGCTTCGATGATGATTTGACTGATTTGATAGAAAACCAAGTTGATCTAGGCATAAATGTATATGCCTAGAGCTTGCATTAAAATCCAAATGAGACATGAAAAACCTGCAGAAGTGAGCATGGACTGAAAACCAAATGCACATGAAGTGCCGCCAGGCTGGGAATCAAACCTGGGACCTCATTGAAGCAAAGCTAAGCGGCATTTACAATAGCATGTCTTTTCTACAACGTATACTTTGTTTAAAACTTAAAATAAAGTTATATATATAGTGAATTCATCATGAAAAAGGAGAGTTAATTGAGTAATGAAAAGTAACAATGTAGTTGTAGTCATGATAACTGAGGGGCCATTGAAGCTAAGCATAGTCAAAAATCATGTCCAAGGTCGAATTCCTAATTTCATCAGTAACGTTACCTTCGAAGTGTATTTTATCATATTAATCAGGTTCCAACATCCAAAACATAAGACAAATGTTTTAAAAACCGAGATAAGAATCCATTCTCCATTCAAGTTTTACCAGTACAGAAACTTTACAACTCGATTTTCTCAGAACTATAGTTTTCTGAATCAGCCCGATTCCTTTTACAAATTTGGTTGTAACTTTGCAATTGAACATCAAATAACCAAAAGCTTATTTTAAAGCCTATAATATAATCTTTCAGATGAGACCAAAAAAATCCATTTCATTTTGGAACCTTAAGGTACCTTTCGATATGACGTGTCACATAACAATAAGTGCCAGGGTAGTTCTGTTTCAATCTCAGTTGGACCATGAGAATTTTTTGCTATTTTGAATTCTGTTTTTGTTCTATGATCAGATTTGCTATTGTCCTGTGATCAGCAGATCATTCTGAAGTAAGATGAAGCCATAATATTGTTGAATTCTGGTTTCACTCTCATTTTCATTTCCCACTTTGGTTTTCCTTTTAACTTGTAAGATGTCATTTTCATTGTTCAATCTAGATTAATCTTGCCTGGTTTCTAGACATTGAGTTACTATATAATAAAATCAAACATCGCACATTGATAATAGGATGCTCCACTACGGGAGCATCAATCTGAAGTCATCTGGACTTAACTGCACTTCTAGAGTTCAGATTTAGTCAATTTACAGTTGGTGATTACACAAGCATAGCACGGTGAAAACAATGGCCGACTCCCCAGTCAACTCAATGGAGAAAATGACGGCTCTTGGAAATTTGGATTGATTCCAGCAAATTTTCAAAAATATTTCGATTCCAAAATCATGCGAGATGTGTGGAATTCAAACCACAACAACATGACAAACACCTCATCATTTCACAAATTTCCTTTTCGCAAAAAAGAAAGAAAATGAAAAATGCCTGGCTTAAGTATTTATTGTTTTCACCGGGCACAAAGTTCAACGTGAGTTTTAGACCAGTGTTGTGTATAACGTAGGTCCGCTTTCGGCTATTATGTGTGTGTTTGTGTGGTGTGTGTGGTGTGTGTGCTCGCAATCAGCAATCTAAATTACAGGGGTGTGAGAGTTCCTCTTTTCAGCTGATTTCCTCGTTTTTGAAAGTTTTCTTGCGTTAAAATTTAAGCTTTTTTATTCATTTTCAGCCCGTTTTTTACCTTTTTCCTGAATTTACGACGCTTTTCCTCGTTTTTGTCAACTGGTCTCTCACACCCCTGAAATTAGTATCTGCACTGATAAACTGTGTGTGATCACTGATGCTCAGCTTGTAAAGCACTTGCACATTCGTTTGAAAGTGATTTTAGAAACACAGTCATGAATGATAGGAATTTCATCAATAGTTGTAGAAAATCTTTAACAATAAAAAAATATGGGGTTTTATCTTTTACTTAAAAGTACAGTGATTTTGCTGTATATTTTCAGTCTTTCAAATTGTGTTGTATCCATCAGTAGTACACTCTCCCGAAGATAAAGTTGTTTGTATATAGCTAATGTCTTTTTGTGACTCATTCTTGTACTGTCAATCAAGTGACTTTCGACACCTACCTTGAAATAAAAATGTGTTAATGTCACCAACCTAATGCAACGTTCTCTCTTGAACTTTACCATAGATTCTGTGGATAGTAACACATGTTTACAGCTATCAGTGCAAATTAAAGCTTTCCTCTATCCGTGTGTTTGTTGCACCATATCTATTGCCGACATATTTTTAAAACCTCAATTACGTAAATAGTCTGAATGTCTTGCTCTCTTCTGTATATTATGGTTTATGTTCAATACCAGACATCGAGGTAATGCCATTTTGAACATGTGCATGTAAGTGAAATAATTCCTTAAGGTTTATGTATGATCTAAAGTTTCTATTCATGTATGCCAAAGATTGTGATATTCTGGCCTGTGTTAGTAGGCAAAAACTTGCTGTAAACATGACATTCCTCTGTTTTGCTAATGAATTAGAAATTCAAGTTAAATAATTGCCCTGTTTTAGATGCTATTGCTATCGTAAACATATATTCTGAAACCTTTCCTTTAAAAATTTATGCTTGGCTAAGACAAAATCCTACATATTATGTAAGTTGCCGATCTGCAGTGTGTTTTGCAAGTGATGATATTCCGCATTATTCATATGGTTGTTTCTCACCACCGCCGACAAATGTGTGTGAAATATTGATCTAGGTCAGCTTTCCTGCATCACAGGATTCAAGTTAAAATTGCTGCTACATGAGGAGAACTTTGATCAAATTTTTAAAAGGAAGTGATCAAATTAATATTTCATTTCTAATCTAAAAGAACAGCAGAATGAGGTCAGTTTATAAGGTGTTTGAATTCTTAGAGAAAAACACCTGCAATAAGGCCAAAAAAAAATTGTTTGGTTGTCCTCCACAATTTTTTTGAGCAAGTGTGGGCGGATGGATTTTTTTTTTCAAATGGAAGTCAAAGTTACACAAAATTATGGCCTCTATAAAGATGCAAATAAGTCTACTGTACCGAAAAATCTCTCTATACAAGTTTAAAAACAGTATTAAAATGGAAAAAAAATGAAAACAACAACTTAAAAAATATTTAAAAAAAATAAAAATTCTCAAAGAAAAAAACCCCTTTTTTTGGAAATCTGAAAAATAGGGGTGGGCAGTCGAGGACAAGCAAACAACTTTTTTTGGCCTAAGAAGAGATAATATGAGGGGTGCTCTGGCAAAATGAGAGGAAAGTCGCAAAATTCAAAATTGAGTTTATGACAAATTCTTATTCTCTATACTCTCAGCTTTTGAATGATATATAATATGTCACACTTTCTCTCTCCATTCTTCATTTAGAGATTGAAATCCAAAGCAGTCCACTTAATATATTGCATTAAAAATTAGCTGCATTCGATTTTAAAGATACTGATTACTACAGTGTATAAAGCAACATGCAAACAATTAATCGTGAATTATTGCACTTCCCGGTAATGTTGACCATCAAACCTTTAGGTATAGGTTAACACTTATGCATGGAGGTATTTTATGTTAAAAAAACAAAATTTGACCTTTTCACCCTATTTTTTACTTTAGATGCCATTTATTCAAAATGTAGATTTGCGACTTTCCTCTCATTTTGCCAGAGCAGCCCACATATGGTATATGTACAGTGCACTTTGTGTACCGTACACCTCACAAAATCTTGGTGGTTTCAATTTCAAGAAAATGATTTCAAAATGTAAATTTTCACAAAAAGTAAAACAAATTGGATTCTGACTGTTTCTGGCAATTAAATGTCATAATTGTATTGTATTTTCAATTGTAGAAACTTGATTTTATTATGATTTGATAGTTCAGGAACAACTTTGCTGATTATTGACTACCTTGTTGAGAAAATTCAAGTTTGTAAATGATAGCAGCCCTATCAGTCTGAATGTCAGAAAGGTAGTTATATATTGCACACAACAGAGTGACATGAACATAGTCTGAAGCCATTTTAGACAGACGATGCAGCGATACTTCTGTCTCGTAAATTCTCTAGCAAGGACATAGAACTGGCAGCTATAGATCTGTTAGAAGTAGCTCTACTCAAGACATTGTGTGCATGCTTTATTAGGTAGATGACTTCTAGTTACTCATGGTTTGATGCATTCATTCTAGACCTCTTGCAACTGTCTGGCCATTACTACATATATAAAGCACAGACAGTGAAAAAATGTGATTGAAACTTTAGATTTCTAGATTATTAATATTTTATAATTGTATTGTTCTATTTAGAATGTAAAGGGGAATTTGAATGGTTCAACATCATCCCCAACTTTCCCCAAAAAATATTTCAAGGTTTTTACATCATTTGAAGTGTCAACCCCTATTATATCAAAATATTTTCATTTTCTTTCATTATTGAATATCGTTGGCATTAACGAGATATACTGGCTTCTGATGTTGAATTTTAGAATTGAGTCTATTAACCCTAACCGAGGAAAATCATACAAAACCATGCACCGCCTAAGTCCAAATATGTCACGATCAATCATTACGCAATCACCCTAGTCTAAATCTAAACACGGAATGGCTAGCCTGCCCGAGTTCCCCCCGTAGCACGAAGCCCACACTCTCGCCTCTGAAAGTAGAGGTCGCAGGTTTTTTTTCTTCCTCCCCCACCCTATGATGTGTTTGTACTTAGTTTATTTTACCCCTTCCCCGTGAAAATGCTAAAAACGGTGGGTACTGTTAGCATTATAGAGACAATCCTCATTACCCCTAACGAGGAAAATCATACAAAACCATACACAGCCTAAGTCCAAAAACGTCACGATCAATCATTACGCAATCACCCCAGTCTATATCTAAACACAGAATGGCTAGCCTGCCAGAGTTACCCCCGTAGCACGAAGCCCTCACTCTCGCCCCTGAAAGCAGAGGTTGCTGGTTTGCGCCCCGGGCCCAGCGTGCGTGCTGCGCACGATTTTTTTCCCCTCCCCCACCCTATGATGTGTTTGTACTTAGTTTATTTTACCCCTTCCCCGAGAAAATGTTGGGTACTGTTAGGTTAACAGAGTAAATTCAAAATTTTAAATTCATTTAAATTTATCTGCAATCAGTGATTTAATTTAAGGAATGTTTTACAAAAAGACACTATTGCGTTTTTCTTGACAAATATCATCAATATATACTTTAAGTAAGAGATTAGCCTCATATTAGTTTTTCCCTTTTCTGAAGGTTTTTATCAATATTTTATAAATATTTGGTTGCAGACCGTTATTATCTGATTCCAAGTGTAAATCATGTGCAGGTAAAATTTTGTCCAATACTCACAAGTGTATGTAATGCACCTTTCTTTGTAAATGTAACTATTTTAATAGCAACTGTTCACATTCTATCATATTTTGTTTTTTAAAAATATTCTTTCCCATTTTATATATTAACCATCAGAACATGTTAGAACAGACAAAAGGTATAGATTATCTTTTAAACACAAGTTGTAAGTCAATTAGCCCATTAGACACAAGAGTGATGTGTCTGTGTTTAGCTGATTTTATGGGTAAATGCACTGTATCATAACTATCACAAAGAATACTGAATATGGAAAGACATCAAAGGAATCCCAAATTTTACTGGCGGTGTTTCTGAAAATGCATTTTAATGGTATCACTTTCACCCAGAACTGGTACATTTATGCATTTATATACCCGAAAGAGTAAATGGAGCTTTTACAGGGTATGATATTGCCATATTGTTAGTAATGTCCATTTCATACAAATAAGACAAGAATTTATGGTATAAAATGATAAAGATACTACCAGAAAAATTGAAATTGTTTGGTTTTCAAAAATTCAAGGCAACGCAAAATACTCAATATCTTACATAGTATGAAATCAAAATTATTAAGTCAAGAAATTTTTAATTGTAAGGATGCATCCTAGAGCTGTTTATTGTTGGGAAGGACATTTGATACGTGATGTCCACTCACTGAATGTCCACTCTCTTACTGTCCTCTCTCTCTCTCATCGGTTACTTTACATCGCTGTCAACACATAATGTTTGGGATGGCACTTTTTTCTGTTTACTTATTTATAAGATGTTGACAGTAGATGCATTAAATCTGTTTTTATCTCAAGTGAGGTATAAAATGCAAGTCAAAGATTTGTGTGGATTCCTGTACAGTTACTGGGTATTAAGCATTAAATTAAAGCCGGGTGACTGGATCACCATGTAGTCAATTGAATTGAAAATCCTGATTGTGTGCACTGAATGTAGGAGATGTTAATGGGGCATCTGTGCAAACAGTGTGCAGGGTTCCTCACATTTATTGGATGAGCAGAGTGGTGAGACGGTGAATAATGGTCTGCCATTCCTCTGCTCAAGGTTTTTAATCACACACTTACCCTGTATAGTGCTCAATGGGTTCTTTAAATAGAAAGTTTAATGATATTACAATAGTACTTTTAAAGACATCAGAGAAATTCTTTATTTCTGTAATTCTTATGTTTAATCATTTCATGTGTAATTTCAGTTCAAATAATCCTTACATTATTTAATTTTAGTATGATTATAATATTCTAAAGTTGAAGGATAAGTCTGAATTTTAAAAGATAAGCAAGAAAGAATTTATTAATGGTAGTTAAATATTTGGAGAAAAAATTGAAAATGATTTTGAACTTGTCCATTGTCTCTTTAATGAAGGTTAAATTATTCTAAATAAAAAAACATCAAGAGTCAGAGGTATCATCCAGACCTGCTCGTTTCAAGGGTTTTATTAAGGAGCTTTTAAACACATTTTTAAAGTTACTTGAAAGTGCAACGTATCTCCTAGTATGTGCCTTTTAAGGTGAGTACAATTTAAACTCCTATCCAACAAACGTTAAAATCGGCCTGTGACATTTTGATTCAATATTTATACATTGCTGCGGGCAAAGAATAAAGCTTACTTAGTTCACCACATTGAGATTTTATACTTTATGAACAGAGGTCTGAGAATTAAACATGACATGCCTAAATGAAGCGAGTTTGTTGAGCATGATATGATATGTCCACTTGTCCGATTTATTTATATAAGACAGGTACAGACAGGCAGACTTCTTATGGATGCGTAGTTGTTTCAGTAAAACACGATTCCATATCAGCCGGTGTGTGCTCTAAATTTGTATGGAGTTATAAGATTAAAGTTGCTGTATCTTTACTAAATCAACCATGTTTTTCTGAGTAATCAATGAATGAAATTTAACCAAAGGATGCTCCTATTAGAGTTGTACCTGTTAAAGTTATGATAAGATGGTCTAGCCGCTTACATTTCATGCATACCCCCTGCATGCCCTTGCTACAATTATACATTGCTATTTTTCCCAGAAGAAGCATCAAAATATAAGAGAAATCTAAATCTTAAAATAAACTTTTCTATAGATCCCCCAAAAAATCTCTTAACCCTCGTCTAC
>JXSR01S056347.1:108586-129709 GCA_000969725.1 Ophiothrix spiculata | reverse complement strand
GTTCTTGAAATGGTTCTTCGGTGTCACCTGAAGAACCATTTCAAGAACCACTGACCCTAGACTGGAGGTCATGCAGTGTGCAATCCAAATTTATGACGTAAGGCAGCTATTACAGATATAACTTTCTTGCACTCACATGACAAAGTGACTTCACAAAAGTCAAAATGGCCAAAATTGGTTTGATAAGTATCATTCAAAGTTGCTGTCATCCTCATCAACAACCTGACACTGTTATTATTAGTGCGCGTAGGTGTCACAGGAACCGAACAAAAATCTGAGGAAAGTCGTAAATAATTTGTGTCAATAGACAGGTGATTTGATTAAGGAAAAGAACTGTGTCAACCTTTCAAGTTAACAAATTTGTGAAAAGAACAGGTCAAACATACAAGCTTTAAAAAAAATTTAATTCAAGCACTGTATTTTTCCATTTAGTTTGAATATCGTGCAATGTTAGTGCTGCATATCATAAATGCAACAGAAACTGATGTTCAGATCGGTAGGGGGGGGGGGGGGGGGGGTGTAGGACATGACTTCGTCAGATTTTGAAACTCCCATTAAAAAAACTTGAATTTTAAGTAAGGCTCAAAAATTTCATTTTATACCCTTAATTAGGGTATAAAAACATGCAGATTTCAAAACCGTTGAGGTCGGGACATCAACCCTAGAAAACTAAAAAGATATTCTGATTATTTTAATGACTACTTTCCTTTTTCTTTTCGCATTGAAATATATGGGCGATACCGCGGATGAATACCACATAAAATCTAAGGAAAAGAGACAATTTTTGCACGTCCTGTGCCGCCTGGTTCAGATGTATGAAAGATAAACCACAAATAAATCTCTCTTGTTTGTTTTACTTTAGTTTTTTCTATTTGGACTTACAACCGGATACAAAGTTTGTTGCCCCGAGATGTTTTGTTTTTAACCTTTTTCATAAGTTTTGAATTATAAATATACCCTAACAGAGGGTTTGCATGACCCGATGCCCACCATACACACATACTTTTTTAGTTTTCCTCTTCCAAGCGAGTCACCAAGATGGCTGCCTGCATTTTGAAAATATCAAAATCAGTTGTTACTGTTGATATACTGCAATTACAATTGTAACTATGGATTTGCTTTCATTAATGTCACCTTATTTTAATATGGTACTTGGAATTTAATGAAATGCCATGGGTTTCTGCGAACATGGTGGACAAGTGGTGTTGTTGGTGCAAATACAGGTTATTTCCACATGGATGTATCTGGTTATTGATAACACCACGGAGTAATAAGGTCTGCGTGTGCTATAGTGGCTTCACTCAAATAGAACACCAACGTAACATACTCTTTTAAATGAAGAACTGATCATTTTGAGATTAAGTGTTTTCCCGATAGATTTTGCCATAAATCCCTACTGTTTAGCTTGCTTTTCAGAGTTTTTTTGGAAAGGGTCTATCTAAGTCTGAATTTATCAGAGAGAGAGATGGAAGAAAAACATGAGTTCAACTCGTCATGTGAGTGCAAGATTGTCGTATCTGCAATAGCTGCCATTTGTCGTAAATTTGGATTGCACACTGTCTAATCTCCAATCTTGGGTCAGTGGTTCTTGAAATGGATGTCACCTGAAGAACCATTTCAAGAACCACTGACATAAGACAAGGAATTTTTGAGGGATTTTTCACATTCTTGTGACAAAGTATAAAATAAAAATAACTTAGGGCAGCCATTGCAGATACAACTTTCTTGCGCTTACATGACAAACTGTCCCAGTGTGCATTTTTATTCAGTTGAATTTTTTTTTTATCTTTGACCTTTTATGATGATCAGATTCTGTCATTCTGCAGAAACATTGGTTATGCAATAACATTAAATTTGCATATGGGACTTAAATTCTGCATCATAGAATCAGCAATTCTATGAGTAGTGGCATGCATGATATTGCATTATAATAAGTTATGTCATGGACGGTTGACACTATTGCATCAGGCAATGTGTAAGTGTGTGTGTCTATTGCAAAAAGTATTGAGAAATTGTCAAAAAGGAAGAAATGTGCAGTATGAACTCTTTTTGGAATGTATCACAGTTCCGGGGGGGGGGGGGTTACTAAAATTTGGTTTGGGTAGGGACGTGTCTCTTGGAAATTTGAAAAGCCACCCATCCAAGGCAAAATTATCTTTTGAGAAGAAAAAAAACCCATCAAAATACCAAATTTTGTGAAGAAAAAAGGACCTATTGAAATACAAGGGAGCCTGATTTTGCCACCCAAATTTGCGGCACATCCCCATAACCCCTTTTGTACTAAGTACCCTCTCCCTCCCCGGACACAGTTTTGTCACATCTCATGATGATAACTACCCTGATTTTGATAAGGCCTAGTTCTTGCCAAATGTAGGTTGAAAGTATTGCAATGTGAAGAAGGCATGGTCTTAAGAGTATTAGATATTGATTAATTGAGTTGGGAAAAGATGAGTAAATACTTGTGATGTGTTTGGATGGAAACTAGATGATTCAGTTTGGTTTCTTAAAAACAAAACTGCATAGGCTATGGTGTGTTTTATAAAGATGATACGATAAGCTAAATAAGATGTGGATAGAAAACGCTCATTGATGTATTTATGTAGAAACTAGATTCTAAGAGGTAGGTTTATTGAAAAGCAAATTTTGTGCATTACAAAGATGACATGGGTAGGTAAATAAAAGAATAATTAATTTGAGCTCAGCAGTATAGAATGTTGTTATACATTCATTTTTATAGGTTTCCTTTGCTGTTCTGAAATTAAAATAGAATATTCAAAAGTTATTCCAATGTTTGTAGCACCTCAAAAAGTGTGCAAAATAATTAATCAACTTTTTATGTTTTATTCTGAATCTCTACAGATCTCCACCCAATGGTTTAGGTAGTGAACCAGCAGAGAATATAGCTTGGACAGAAGAGGCCCGAGTCAATACCAGTACTAGCAGCTACACGGTGCAGAATTTGGAACCCTATAACAGTTATCAGTTTCTGGTGACAGCGACCTATACTACTGGCACTACTGGCGGGCCTGCAGACAAGTCAAGTTTGGTGTCTGATTTGATATATACAGCATCTGGAAGTAAGTTTGGATTTGTCCATATAATGGTCAACTTGGAATGAAAGAGAGCAAGTATAGACAAGAGGTTAAGATATCCATATGTAAGGGGGGTTTGCTTAACAGATCTACATCTATCTTGACAAGAATCCTGGAAAGTTTTAGAGAACACCAAGATCCATTTACCCTAACCCGCCTATATCAGTTCGGCGGAACTCACAATTCAGATACGTATCTGAATTTGGATACCCAGTATCAAAATTCTGATAACCATATCTGAATTTGGATTAAAAATAGCTGAAACGGGATATCAGCTGAAATTAATATTCAGCTTCGCTGCGCACCATAGCGGTATTTACAAAAGTCAATAACATTATCATCATTTGTTATCTAATTCTAACAAAGTTTTGGCCAAATTATTTTGCTTTCTGTGATCAGGACATGTTTCGAAGCTGTTCCGCTGGAATTGCACAGATGAAAAATGACATTTCCACAGATACATTTATCGTTACAAATGCAAGAAAGATTTTCGGCATGTACTTGCCAGCTTGCGCTATCGTTTTGTTACCTGCGCAACGGCAGACGTATTAGAATTTGGATACCCCTCCATATCCTAATTCTGATACGTGTATCCGAATTTTGACACGTGGGTATCCAAATTCAGATTGGATCCGAATTGTGAGTTCTGCCGATTTGATATCTATCAAAATCTAAAAAGCATAAATCTAAAAATTTGCCCAAATCTGAATACATCTGAGACAAGGGAATAGGGCTGTTGTTCTTGGTCTAGTCCTCACAAGCACATATCCTCTATAATAAGCTTGTAATTCTGGGCTCCGCAACAGACTGATGATGATAGGAATGATAGTTTGCTTTCTGATCCGAAATGTATTCATATACCATATGTGATCTTCTGTCTATACTTCTTCCTTTTCATTTTAGTGATAATGAACGGGTGAATTGTAATTTGTATTATGTGTTGATAGATATATACATATTGATAGTTTTTTTCATGTGTAGATTCACTGTGTTTAGTAGGAAATTAATGAATATGTAAATTACATAATATCGCAAGGCACTTTGCAAACAAACACACAAGGGACTGTTGACAGAGTTGTACATGTGGTTCAGAGATTATATTTGTCAGCTATCCCAAGTTAGCTGTTACATTATGGTAAAGTTTGTTTTCATCTTTTGGCACAAGACGTTTGCACATGCATGCTATGAGCAATGCACAGAGTTATGTGCAACTTGGTAACAGTTTAGCATCAGGTGATATTGATCAATAAAATCTTCGATTAATGAAATTTTGAAAATATTGTTGGCTGAAGACATGGTAAATTGACATGTGAATAAGATCTGGCCGTTTCAGAAATGTTCTGATGCCCAAATAGGACTTTCAACAAGTTTTCTTTAACCCTGGAAAGTGGTTCAGAGGTTAGCAAGCAACCCAAACCTCAGAAAATCTGATTCAATAATATTGTGTCTCCATACAGTCTGCCGAGATTATATATTGCATATTGTATGTACAATAACAACCGTGTGTGTTATAATAGTTTGCAACATTTTCATCCTTTAGCCCTTGGTTATTTACATATATGTAGAGCGCTTTAGAGCCATAGTATCAATATTATTATTAGTTTCAAGGGTGGTTTAGAGCATTACATCTTATCTTGCTATGTAACAAGCTTCGTATTGGCATCCAAGAGGGTACAACTTGAAGGTGTAGTTACAAATCAAAATACGCTTGGTAAATGTACCATTTTGTTTTATTTTAGTTCGATGAAAAACAAATGGTTAAAATCAAATAGATGTGAAAGGAGGTCATAGATATGAAAGGAGGTCTTGTTTTCACATATATTTGATATCAGTGTGTTTAAGCTTTAATTTAGATGTTGTGCTACTTATATCAGGGTTCAATTTATGTTTTTATAAGTAATAATGCATGCTATGATCAAAGTATCAACTTGCGTTGCATATTAGGTGCCTGGCAAATAGGGTTTAAAAAGCAATCAAAGTAAACACATCTGGTTTTGAAATTCCAAGAAATGATATTATGTACAGGCTATTAATCATGTATTGTTAAAGTTTTGAAATCAAATGTTGTTTAAATTTTGATCAGTCAGTAAAGTGTTTAGTGAGGTTCAGAAACCGGCAACCTTGTTCTTTTTCATGTCGGATTTAAAGGACCAAATCCCCAATTAGATATTTTTGTATTTCAAATTGCAAACTTGGGAAGTGCAGTTTGTTTGAATGTCGACACTTCATTTAAAGTAGTATTTTGACCTGAAGTAAATATTTTCATTTATTTTGCAAAAGCAGAGTTTATTGCAAACACATTTTGAGAGGATATTTTTGTTGTTTGTTTTTTTATTCACTATGCAGGAATAAAAAGACAAACGAAAGGTGAGGTGACTTAATCCAATTTCTATTAAAGATTTCCCCATTTTTAGGAACTAAGCATTTGATTTCATCTGTGGTCATGCCATTTTCCATTTTGACTGATACATGTGTATTTACAATCAAAGTATTACAAGTAATTGGATTATCATTATATCAGGTGGAACATGATTTGAATCATGGACCAAAAAGTTACAAATGAAATAGCTGCCATTTATCATAAATATGCATTAATCTCTATTATACTTTGACCAGTCTTGATTCAGTGGCTCTCGAATTGGTTCTTCAAGAGAAGGTGTCACATAAAGAATCATTTCAAAAGCTGCTAACATGTGGGAGAAATATTGATTTTTTCTTCTTTCGAGAGAAAACATGTAACAATAATATAACAAATGGCAGCTATTGCCAGAACAACATTTTGCCATTCACAAGGTGAATTGAAGTGATTGCCACATTATGGTCAATTGTATGCTGCAGCAATTTGCTACCAGGCTTATTGTGGCGTTTTTGACAGCAGAATTCTGTGGCTGCAGAATTTCCAACAAATTGACCACAGGCAACCCATTTATATGACAAGATTATGGCACAACATTCAAATGCTGTGTGTAGCGGAAATCACTACTGGCAGTTAAGTCTAGTTTAGTTTTATTTGGCATTTCAACAAAACAGTACAAAGAAATATGCAAGACGAATATTAAAATACAATTATAAATAAAAAATCCCAAAGACATCAAAATGTTGAAAGCCGGGATGGCCCGTAAAAGACTGGCTAAAAATGCAGACTTATTTCCAATGGGGTCCCAAAACAACAGGGAGATGGCAAAGGGATGCAAAAACAAAACAGGAACAGAGGAAATAAGTCCTCATTCGTACAAAGTTGTCAGTGTCCTCACTCAGGGCTACATTGGCCAAGTGTTTTTTAACAGATTTCTTGAATAGATCTTGGCTGGGAATGCACTGAATTGAAGTTGGCAGAAAAAATACCAGTGTATTTTTGTCCATAATAGTGTGCACTTGATATGTATGATCCAGTTACTTGTCAGGTATGCAATTAATATTGGCTTGTTTGTTTATTGGATTGCATCCATGTTTTTTTCCTATCATACCAGACGCATGACCAGTCTCTGTTGTCATCTTTTACCCGACGCTCAAGCTTAAAGTGATCATGGATTTGGTAAATGTGGTTTTCGGGACACATCACTTGTATAGCTAGAAGCTCACTATGGAAGCTGCATTCTTATCCAATATCAGATATTTCTATATACGAAGGAGTATCAAAAAGTTTTAAACTTTACCCATAAGGAAAGAAGCTATACTGTTGACATTTTGTTAGAATTGTCACTCGTCCCTATGTACATTATAGTGCAAAAATGGTCTCTTAAATAAGCAGTTTTATTTTCTTTATTGGTGGCGATAGATACCAGCAACCTGGCTGCTAACAATTTAAGCTGCATTGAGAAAATTGAGACATGCAATGTGATTAAGTTCAGTCCTTCTTCTGGGTGAATTTTAAAACTTTTTAATACCCCCTCGTATCTGTACTCATTTGTACAACATTATATAGAGCACTTGTCATAAAGAATCATGACATGCAAACATAGCAGCTAATTGCAGTACATTTTCCATCACTGGAATCAACATCAGACTACATTTTGTCCTGTGTCCATTATTGATCACAGACATGGTGTCATATATTTCCCTCTTTCTCTGTTTCTCAACAACTTTAACGAAACTACAATAAATCTTCCCTGTTGTATGTTATATGGTAACCATGCTGAACCTTTTGTTAACTGGAGCAGTTGTCTTGGAGCAGGTCTACATTTGGCACAATGTTTTTAAAGACAAATTCACTCGGATTTGAAATGTGATGACTAATTTAAATTGTATGTTTTTTTATTGTAAATCTATCTGACATATTTTCTTATGAACCAAAATGACTGAATTGATCATGTGGTTATTAAATGGATTTGCTCTTAAAAAATGGGAGGACAAAAGGACACATATTTCAAAAGACTTGGGGGGATTACAAATGTACACAAATGTTTTCATACTCTTAGTTGCTATAATAGGGCATTTAATGTTGCTGTACCACAATAGATCTTTTCAAAAGAAGACTTTCCGAGAATTTCCGAAGCTGATTTTACACTTTCCGGCAATTGTTGACAGGAAAAGTGGCTCTTCAACACAATAACCAGAATGTCAAGTTAGTGTTCTCATTAACTGGTTGCGTACAAATTCAAACTTGTAATAACCGTTAGCACTCAAGAGTCACCTTAAGTGTGATCGCCCTGATGTGACTTGAAATCTTAAGCTTAATCAGCTGATTTCAAATGATAATTTCACTCTTTGTGTCAGTGAGCTTATGGTACCATCAGCTAAAAGTTGTTTAGAATTAGTGATCTAATAATTTATGGGTCTGGTGTTATTTATTTTTCATTTTTATCGCACTGAAATGCGAGAGAATTTTCGGAAAATTTTGTTGACAAAATTGTGCATATGAGCTTATACGTGATTGGTTGAAAAATGGCCATGTGATCAATGTTCTGGAAATTTCCAAATGGATTTTGTCTATAACGTTGTTTGGATCAACCAAGTAATGCTGAGAAATCTTGCTCTCAAGACAGATTTTTGTCTTCAGAGGTCTTATTCCAGTATGTTGTAACTGTATTTGAATACTATTGTGCAGACAAATCCTGTCTTCCCTGCAGCAATGTGATATTTATGCCAGCGCCTCTGAATCGAGACTTGTAAGGTTGTGTAGCCTGTAATTGTGATCTGTTGCGCACATTGTACCTGGTAATGTACCTCTCAACTGCTCGTTTGTCCCACATGGGATGTTGGGCAGTGATCACAAAAAAGAAGAACTGTATTGTAAATCACAAAAGCAGTCCTAGGTCATGTATCCACAGGCTGTTCCCTTGTGCCATGTCAGTAACATTGTCATTGACATGAAACAATTGCTTGTGACATGGGTACAACCTATAGATGAGTTGATATAGGACGTCATGCCCGGCAGTGTGCGTGCACAGAAGGTTTTATTTAGGACACATGCTTTCAAAATTCACGCCAAATCAAGTAGGGCTATTGAAATGTGCAGCAATCATTTGTCGTTCCCTCATGCATATCTGTGGACTAGCTCCTTATCCGTGTTTATATACATTAGTGTCAACTCATCTATATATTCGTCCTCTAAGCAAAACAATGTTTTATTGTCTATATGTGGTGCATCACAAAGGAACACGAAACAAGGACTTGTGCTACAATGGAACAGCCTATAGATACAGGGCCTTAGTGGTGTGTTATTGTTAACTCTGTACTTTTTCCAATCTGTTCAATTTCAGAATATCTCCAAAATAATTTGTCATTGTTTGTATCTGAACCCAAACCAATGTAACTTTCTCTTTTATGTAGGCGCTATACAATGTGAACCTAGCATTTTCAGACAGTTGAAGAATGGGCATGATAATTTTTCATTTTCTACATTATTTACTTTTGAGAATATATTCTTTATTAAAGAAAAAGCATTAGGTTCAAAGTTATGGTGTTTATGTTGATCAATATTTACATGTTTATGTTTATTGTTTTTTCTTTCAATTCAGAGCCCACCACACCACCAAATAATGTGACAGCAATGGCAGTGGATCCAACCTGCATCAAAGTGATGTGGAATGAGCCTCCATTAGACACCCTGAATGGTAGACTAATAGGTTACAGGATCAAATATAGCACTGGTGACTTCTCTGATACGCATGACACTGATGGCAGTATGCGACAGGTTAGTTAACAACCATTAGACACCATTAATGGTAGACTAATAGGTTGCAGGATCAAATACAGCACTGGTGACTTCTCTGATACACATGACACTGATGGCAGTATGCGACAGGTTAGTTAACAACCATTAGACAGTCTTAATGGCAGACTAATAGGTTACAGGATCAAATATAGCACTGGTGACTTCTCTGATATGCATGACACTGATGGCAGTATGCGACAGGTTAGTTAACAACCATTAGACAGTCTTAATGGTAGACTAATAGGTTACAGGATCAAATATAGCACTGGTGACTTCTCTGATACGCATGACACTGATGGCAGTATGTGACAGGTTAGTTAACAACCATTAGACACCCTTAATGGTAGACTAATAGGTTACAGGATCAAATATAGCACTGGTGACTTCTCTGATACGCATGACACTGATGGCAGTATGCGACAGGTTGTTAATAACCATTTGACAGTCTAAATGGTAGACCAGTAGGTTAGAGATTCAAATACAGCACTGGGGACTTTTTTGATATGTGTGACACTGACGGCAGTATGCGACATGTTAGTAAACAACCATTAGACAGTCTTAATGGTAGACTAGTAGGTTATCAGATCAAATACAGCACTGGAGATTTCTCTGATACGCATGACACCGATGGCAGTATGATGCAGGTTAGTTATCTACCATTAGACAGTCTTAATGGTAGACTATACTCTATAAACCTTGAACAAGCAATCAGATCTGTTACAAAATCCATAGCATATCCCTTATATTCTTCAACATTGTGAATAAGTTAATTGTGAACTGGTGGTTTTGTATTGTGTAAGAGACTTACTACTAATGATTGACTAAGATTGATTAAGACCAAATCACTGCATATTAATATTTTTGTATGTGAATTGTTCATGATAAGGGTTTCCACAAGACAATTTGCAGTTAGTTCCTTGTCCAAGGGAATTTCAAGCACACTCAACTTTTTGGCACAGCAAAGTTGGAACTCAGGACAAGGGGGCACCATACCATTTGAGCTAACTTGACTGCTAATTGATATTGATAATAAGTACCTAGTTTATATTAGCCTTTCATACATTACGATACATAAATGACAAATATGATATGCACGTAATCATAAAAAGATAAAGGCACATTAGCATGTACAGGGTGGTTCAAAAAACTCAAAACCCAAGTTCAAAGTCATTCTTTACTTAGCAATTGTACCTCTATCACCTTCAGTTGGCAAAGGCATCATGTGGGATAGGTTTTAAACCATTCCTGCATTTTTGGTCAAGTTTTGAGCATTGGTTTTTAAGATACAGACTATTATCAAAATAATGCTTCAAAGTGGCTTGTCCACGATTGCTTCTCTCTCCTTCTGACTTAAACCCTTCAATGGATTACACAACATTGATGTACAATCAATTTAAGTACTCTAACCTGCACGTACTGCACTGCATGTTGTGTTACGGGCGATCCCTGCTTAAATTGAAGGCGTTTTCAAGGCATTTTCCTAGCTGATCTTTCAATGTAATTTCGTCACTTTACAGCACCTAAGGACCTGAAATCTATCTGACAACGATTGAGTGACTAAGTCCAACCACTCTGTTGCAAATCATTTACCGAAGAAGACAGAACAAACAAAAACATACAGACTATTAAAATTACGTGAGCTGGAGTTCAGAGGCCTTTTGTATGAACCTGTAATCTGAACTGCGCCATTACGTTGCTGAAACTGGGGCTCCATTATCTGAACCTATGTTCAGGTACATCAATGAATTAAAAATTGATGATCAATCACTTTCAGATGATTCATGCGTAATTTAACCTGCAGTACAACACGTGTGGAACCAAATACGGTGCATATCAAAGGGAACAGATTGAAGGACAAAAAGAAGAAAAGCTTTCGTGGACAAGCCAATTTGAAGGACGGTTTACATAAAGAGCTGTATCTTAGGTGCAAATTCAAGTTGATTGAGGTACAATTACTGTCTGAAACGTGACCTTGAACTTGGGTTCTAAGTTTTTTGAACCACCCTGTATAATGAATATAAAAAAAAACACTATTGTCATGTTCTGGTGAACTTATATTTGTTAACCTATATATGTATAACCTTGTTGTTTTCTCAGTTCAAGCTTTTTGGGTTGAAACCATACACCAACTATAGCATCAGTGTAGCTGTAGTGAATGATGCCGGTGCCAAGGACTCCCTGAGTAACTACAGTGAACCAGTGGTGGTTTTGACAGACCAAGCAAGTAAGTGAATCAAGCTATCCTCGTTATCTAGTGTAAGGATTTACTTTGTAGGTGTGCCACTTCATTTTGCTGCAGAAAATGGAATCTGGCAACAAGATAATTAATCAATTTTGTGTTCAGTGTTTGCAGCAGCAATGTTGTGTATTGTTGAAATCAATTCTTTTGGGAGCAACAACCCAGTTTGGTAGTTGCAAGAGTGCCACTGGAACACGACAAGTTTGATTGCTGAGACATTTTGTTTGCCTTAGGTTAAAGGGGCATTGGACAGGTTCAGCATCATCCCCTAACTTTTCCCAAAACATTTTGAGATTTTTGCATCATTTGAAGTATTAGTGGTAATAATGACAGCATGCAAAGTTTCATTGTCAAATTCAAACCATATATATCAAAATATTTAGATATTCTCTTATTTTTAATTATCGTTGTCGACAATGATAAATAGTGCCCTCTATAGTTGAATTTCTAGAATTGGCCTTTTCAGGAGATAAAATGAAAATTTAAAATTCCTTTTGCTTTTTCTGCAATCTATGATGTGAAAGGGATGTTTTACAATAAATCTTTTGTCTCTTTCTCATTGTATAGCATCAATAAATACGTTTAGAGAATAGCCTCAACCCAAAATCAACAATTAAAAAAATTGACTTTTTTAAAGGTTTTGACCAAAATTTTCCTGATATTTGGTAATTGACTGTTATTTTCTAACAAAGGAAGTGTAAATCATCCACAAACAAAATTTCAAAATTTTGTTCAATGCCCCTTTAATATGATGATGGGATATAAGAATCTGGACCAGCATTATAGACTATTTGTTTGATATCATATCATCACGCTAATAGAATAATGGAATAACTTCCATGGCTGCCGTATGTGAAATTTATATCCTACTTTTCTATGAAAATCCATTCAAATTGGGTAAACAATAGAAGAGGGCTTACTTAAGTTTGAGTAAAACCTGGTAAATACAAAACATGTTCAATTGAGTGTGTAATATCAACCATTCTTAAAAGGCTAATGGGTAGTGTTGTGCTTTACATTATATTGATTGAAATCAATATCCATCTTTAATGATGTGTTATGTTTGGCAAGAGCAATTGTGTTAGACAAGTTGGCACCATAGAAGAATGAGTCTACACAGAAATGTCATATGGCAGCCATGGAAGTTAGGTCAGTATTTTATTAGCGTGATGATATTTATGAACCATTCCAATTAAGATCATTAAAGAGTTCTCGTATGAGGTGTCTGAGCCTCTGACTAACATTTTCAATACCAGTCGCCAGGAACGCAAGTTCCCATCTGTTTGGAAATCAGCTTCCATTGTTCCTGTGCCAAAAGTTAAAAAACCTGTGTCGGCTAATTAGTTGCGCCCAATTGCCTTAACAAAAATCTTAGGGAGGGTGTTTGAATCATTTTAGCTGAGTGGTTGAGGGATGATTTCACTCCATTTCTTGACGAAAAGCAGTATGGTAATGTTAAAAGTGCAAGTACCACTCATTATCTTGTTTATTTGTTGTTTAAAGTTATATCTGGCATAGAAAAACCATCTAATTATGCTACTTTGGTGGCAGTGGACTTCACTAAAGCTTTTGAAAAAAATAATCACAATATTGCCGTTACAAAAATTATCTCCTCTGAAGTGAGACCATCTATATAGTACCTACGATCAGTAGTTTCTTGGCAAATCACACACAGTGTGTGAAGTACAAAAATCAGCTTTCTAGCCTTAAAACTAGAAAAACTAAAAATTTAGGGCACAAAACTGGGTCCTGGTATTTTCACTGTGATGGTCAATGACGCTGCCGAGATAAACTGGTGATCGATGGAAATTTGTCGATGATCTTACCCGGAGATTTAATCTCTGGCGGAGACCATTAATGTAAAAACAAACAATTATCAGCTCCAACAACATCTGGATGCTTTAGATAATTGGTGTAAGATAAATGATATGCTTCCCAAGCCTAATAAATGCCATGTCTTACATGTAAACTTTTTAAAAACTCCTGTTCAGATGCCACAACTATCCCTTGGTGGTGAGATCCTCCAAGTTGTTGATCAGTTTAAGTTACTTGGCCTTCAGATTCAAAACAATCTTGGATGGGATAATCAGGTTAAGAACATGGTTTCCCGTGCAAGTAGGCATTTGTTTATGCTATACATTCTTCACAAACATGCTGCTCCAAATTGAGGACATGCTGACCATATTTTAGACCTATATTCGCCTTATTTTGGAATATGCTTGTGCTGTTTTGCATCCAGCATTAACTAAACATCAAAGTTACCAATTGGAAAGGATTCAAAAACGCACTGCTAAAATCATCCTCGGTAATAGATATGTCTACTATGAGTCGGCCCTTCAAGACCTCAAACTTTCCAGTCTTGCTGATCGAAAGAATGAATTAGTTCTGAAATTTGGGCAGCAGGTCCTTAATTCGGAAAGGCATAGGCACCCGCTTCCTATGCAGAGATCAGTTGATTATAATCTCCATCACAGAAACAGATTCTCACAACCAAGGTGTAAATCTGAGAGGTTTAAAAAATCTACCATCCCATTTATCATTAACCAACTCAACTTTTCCTGGTTTTTTGTCAAGGTATATAAAATTGTTTTGCTCTTGATGTATATAATATGTTTTTGTATTTTTAAAGCCGACACCCTTCAGTCGGCTATTTGTATACCGTCAATAGATAAATAAAAGGTGTACTTTACCAGATTTATATGAAGATGTATCTGACAGGCTTTAAAATTAGACCCATATCTATAGCTAAAGATAGACATCTAGGTCTCTGTTTACATCCTGGCAGTACTTTTGTAAAACTATTCTTGTTGAAACAAAAGCTTGTTTCCAGTGCCACCCTGTGGAGGAATGTGACCTTTTGCTACCGGAAATAAGAAGATGTTTAAATATATTTTAAGACCAGTAAAGGTAATTGACATTTGACCATTGCAAGTGTATCATTAATGGCATTTACTGTAGGGTGATTCCAAAGTAACGTTTGTGACCGAAAAATTTCACTTTTAAATGGCCACAGAACCTAGCATAAACATTTTATCAATGAATTTGTTGTTGATAATGGTGCTCACTGGTGGGGTCAAGACATGTAGATGTTTGAAAATTAAATTAATTGCCAAAATCCTGAGTAAAGTTCATGTAACGTTCGGTAACGTTTGTGACCTCGCACGGAAATGTTTTTTTTCCAAATGACTTCAAAGTACAAATTCTCTGAAGTGTCAATGATTTTTTTATTGCGATTTACACCGATTATGGGTAACATATTTATAAATATTTCATAAAAATTATATTGCCAGGATTTATTTTAATGCATTGTTTTGTGTTGTAACGTTTGTGACATTTTGGTGTTACTTTTTGGTAACGTTTGTGACATTTTAGAAACAAAACATGTGCTCATTCATGCATGGATATAGACAAACTTTACAATTTCTGATTGGAAAATACTTCTCACGTACCAAGTAACAAATGTATGACTGAAAAACATGTTTATGTGGTCAAATAAAAAAGATAATTTTTTGCTTGAAATCAAAAAAGGTTTAGTTTTCACTGGAATGAGCCTGTAGCTACCTTTACTTTCAAGTTGACTCTCTGATTTTGAATTCCTCAAGAAAATATGTAATGTTTTATAGGTGTAATTCATTTTGATTAAAAGCTTTTTCTTTTCCTATCTACATGAAAAGATGAATACAGAATAAATGCTTGCAAATTTCTCTCGATTCTGGTTATTTGTTTTTAATTTAAAGGGGCATTGGACAAGTTCAGCATCATCCCCAAACTTTACCCAAACAATTCGATATTTTTGCACCATTTTAAGAATTAGCGGTAATGATGGCAGCATGCAAAGTTTCATCGTCAAATTCGAAATCCTTTATATCATATTATTTAGATATTCTTTTATTTCTAATTATCGTTGTCGACAACGATATTAAATACTGCCGCCTAGAGTTAAAAATTTAAAAGTGGTTTTATCAGGAGATCTAATGTACATTCGAAATTACTTTTCTTATTTTTGATTTTTCTGAAGGGTTTGACAACATTTTTCTCAACATTTGGTAATTTACTGTTATTTTCTAACATGTTAAGTGTAAATCATTAACAAATGAAATTTCTAAATTTTGTCCAATGCCCCTTTAAGAGCTTTGCCGGCATTCTTCAGTGCTGGGAAAGTAACAGACTCGCGGGGAAGGAGGTATGGCGATCCCTTCACCTCAAATATAACAAATAAGTTGAATCTGGCCCAATCGCTTCAAAATAGAGATGGGCACTCCGACCTGTGCAAATACAGGCCGTCCCCTTTACCTTTATGAGCTTTACAACTTTTAAAAAATCTCCTTGGGCTTTTATGTTAAAGTAGTCAGGCCTGGATGGTTGTTAAAAATGAAATACTCTTTCATTTTGCTCAAGAATGTATACAAATTACAAGAACCATTTTAGATTTGTAATGTGTGTCAGTAAAAGAAGCTTATTAGCTAAAAAAATCTAAATTTTTGATAAAGATAACCTTTGGGATGAAACGTGAATCATGAATTACTACTTGAAGCCTTGATTCTCCTTATTTAAACAGGCTTGCAACAGAACAATCTAACTGCAAAGTCATTGAAAATCCATTGTTACACTAAGTTTGATCTTAAATAGGATCATTAAATGATGACTAGACATAAATGTCTGTACCTTACATGTTTTATAATTGTTGGATAATTATGCCAAAATATAAAAAGTAATAAGAATTTTTTTATAATCCCTTCATTTCTTTCTTCAGAACCTGATGCACCTCAACATCTAAGCCAAGTTGTTAAGAAGAGCACAGAGATCAGTGTTTTCTGGATGCCGCCACAGAACCCCAACGGTCCCTTGACAAGCTATAATGCCTACTATGCCTTGGCAAAGGATCGTGTGTGGCACAAAGTCACCAATCTACCTGTACACAGGCAGTACCATACATTCTTTGAACTCGGTAAGTACATCAACTTGTCTTGTGAGTGCAATAGCTGCCATTTGTCATAATTATGCATGACACTCTATATAGACCTTTTCAAAATCCATTCGGAAATCTCTGGAACATCGATCATGTGGCTATTTTTTCAACCAATCATGTACAAGCACAATTTTGTCAGTAAAATTTTCCAAAAATTCTCTCACATTTGCAATTAAAGTGAAAAATATATAGAACCAGACCCATACATTATTTCAGAAAATTTTACTGACAAAATGCACTAATTCTGAACAACTTTTGACTGAGGGTACCATACGCTCATTGACACAAAGAGTGAAATTTCTATTTGAAATTGGCTGATTAAGCTTAAGATTTCAAGTCACATCAGGGCGATCACACTAAAAGTAACTCGTTAGTGCAAACCCTAATTACAATTTTGAATTCGTGCGCAGTCAGTTAACATGAATGTGGACGTAACATTCTGGGTAATGTGTTATCGGTGAACATCTGCCACTGAATTTCTTAACGTTCAGCGAACTATAATTTTGGAACGAACATTTTTTAGAAACCCAGGAATTTGTAAGACGCGCGATAAATCGCGCTGTTAAAAAGATTTTAAGATGCGCGAAAGCGCTCGATCGATCTCGAGCGTCTCAAAAATGAAGCCCTGGTATCTGCAGAAACCAAGTCCAGACCTTAGCCTTTAGCCATTAATTTGGTTTTGAATATTTATCAGTGTGATTTTGCTCATGCTTGCATCAAGACCAATGCAAAAATGTTGCAGTGCATTTATGCAATTCAAAGGTTCAACTAGGAATGATGTCTTTTATGTCTGAGCAAAATTTAAAGTTTGACCAATAGAATTTGGGACTTTCTGCACGATCAACCATATTACTAAGTTGTGTGCAGATGACGTCATGCTAGTAGGATTTAATCAAACCGTGGCTTACAACCTGAATGGTCTGGAGTTTTTGAATGTAGCTAGAGCAGTCTATGATCAGATGATTGGCTACACATGTTTTCAATTGAATAGGTCAGCGATGTTAATATTTTGTACCTGCTAATAGAGTTTAAACAAACCTAGGATCACAACCTGAATGGTCTGGGATATTTGAGTGCAGCTACAGAGCCCTCTGTGTTCAGAAGATTGACTACACATGGCATGGAAGTATCCAGTGTGTATTAAGTGTGCCTGATTATGTGGGAATAACTACCCCCTCAGTTTTACATGCAGTGAATATTTACCTGTATTAATGTTTATTCTCTAGCACTGGTTTTTTTTTCAAGAAGGCCCTCAATTTTCAAGTTTTAGCATCAGTGTAAATGATAATATCAAACTGCTATTATTGTTTCAACTAAATTTCGGACACAAACATGATTTTTGAACGCAGCGACCTGGTATACACAAGTACAAGACAGCAGGAAGTACGCAGCACCTTTCATAATCAGTAATACAGTAATGCAACATTGCGCGCCTACACAGCGTTGAGAACTTGCATGAAATGCACATGCAATTGTGTAATTCTATATCCGAGAATTATTTGAAGCAACATTAGGTCTAATAAAAAGATAAAGGAAAAACAAATTTGACTCAAGGCAAGTCTTTGAAAGTCTTTGGACTCCCACTAAACTCTGATTGTAAATAAACATCCAGAGTGCAGGGCCATATCACACACGACCAGTATCCTGCAATTCAATGTCATATGATCGATTTTGTCCGAGGTATTTTGGCAAGAACTTTAGAAGAAGTTTTGATGTTATTCGGATTATATGAAATAAAAATTAATTTGCACATAAGCAGCAGAAAAATTCCCATTATTTTATGTATAAAAACATGTTTTAATAGAAACTGGCATTTTCTCACAGTAATTAAGATACACTTGGTTTTGCATTAATTATAGTAAACATTGTTCAAATTTTATGAGAAACTTTTTAATAATTCACAGCATTTCTGGTATGTATTCTACGCAAGAAGCATGCGAAAGGTTGCTTACCTCTTCACGGAGGAGACAACTCATTTATTACTCAGCCAGCTTGAACTTTCGTGTGATGCAATAAACTTGTTTAAAGAGTCTTCCATTAAACCTTCTGACATATAAATCATCATTATGCAAGAAAACAGACCTTTATGATTTAAATAACATATTTTCTGACAATTTCAAACCAGATATTTTGTACATTTTATGAAACAGTTACTAATTTTGTGCAATTTACATGCCAAAAGGTTGCTAGCTCTTCATAGCGGAACAAATCAACTCAGTTTAGCAAGCTGGAAATTTAATGTTATGTAATAAAATGGTTATAAGAGTCTCCTGTAAATATTTGTGACAAATAAACTCATCATTCTGTGAGAAAACAGTCCCATATAATTTCAATGACACATTTTCTTTTTGTTTAAGCCAGATAGACGTGATGTGACATTTATTGTTGCCACCTCACTTTGTGACAAGCAGAAAACATTATCCAGAGAGTCAAATGATGGACATTCCTATGGCACTTCATGCTTTCACACTCTGGCACAAAACGTCTAGTCCGTGGATGGCAATTTCCTGTACAATTATAAAGGGCACATGTTGAGCCTTGAAAGACCTGCCTTGAGAATGTATCCAAGGTGTTAGAAATTGTCCTCAGGGAAAGATATTCTTGGCTCATAGTCTTCTGATATTCTTCTGGGAATTAGACATAGACATTGTTTCTATCTTGTGTGTGACCATTTTTGAAGGAATTGTCAGCTTTTTAATCTAAAAAGTGTGTACGTTAGAAATATCAATAAATGAAAAGTTGCAGTCAAGGTTTACTGTCTTGATAGTCACTAGTTTTGAAGTTCAGTTTTGAGGTTAGTAAGATTGGTTAGCTTTGAAGATTTGGTGTGTACAAGATTAGTGACATTGAATGTTTTTTTTACATAACATCAGAACATTTTCTTAAGGAAAATGAATTCCACTTAATCCTATATGCCACACATTTTTGCTTTAATTTTGTCTCTCATTTACGTTGAAGAGTAAACTAATTTGTCTATTTTTAGTCACATTAAGGAAACCAAGTCAGAAATAACCTTATCATTTATATTTGATCGAAGGCTTTATAGAGAAATAGATATCAGTTAGTATTTGGGATATCAATAGGTAACATAGTAGATGGTAGTTCAGTATTAGTTACTCCAAGGAATTTTTATAGGGGAACCAGTTTTCTCTGCAATCTTGTGTCGCTCATGGAGCAGAGTTATTGTACCTCCGGATATATTCGGAGTTTGGCCCGATATCCAGGCAGATCGTAAAAATCTTCACTTGACGCATATACAGCGTGTGCATTTTGTTTCACCCGCAAACCGTATCTGCGTTTCAAGAAGCGTGTATTGCGACTTGCTATGATCAAAGTACGCCAATTTTCCTGCTAAATACGTTGTGAAGACTCTCAAAGTGAGGCACGCGTAGCCGTAAAATACCGGAGGTACAATAACTCGCCCTCCATGAGCGACAATCCAAGATGGCCGCCTTCCCATAGGATTTACACGGCGGTAAAATCAATATGGCGGAGAATATTGGTTCCCCTATATAAATTCCTTGGTTAACTCAAGTGAATTACATGTCAATGATTTTTCATATCAGCTATCTCTTACTTTTTAAAATTGCAACATTTTGATTTCTAACATATTGAAGTCAGTAGAAAATGATTTTGACTATGAAAACATGCTTGCTTATTTCAAAGACTTACTGACACATCTAGAAAGAAACACATTTCAGCAATACATGTATTTGTTTTGCTAATTCCAGCGATAGATGAGATGCTCAAGTTTTGAATTTATGTACAGACAATGTAGTTGTTCATGATTCAATGACAAGTCTCAATGGGAAGAAATCACAAGCCTAACTATCATCTTGCTCATCCCATTATCTAGGATGTGCTAGTTAAGGATTTGTCCTTGACTTTTTGCATTATTGATTTGGTTTTATTCCCATATAACACATGATATTACCAGACAGAGGTTCCCATGTGATTTTTCCTCAGACAAAGATAAAATCCATACCAGGTATAAAGTTTCAACATAATATCAAATCGTTTAAGCTGTTAGAAAACTAGATTTGATTCAAGATGTTTGAATGTCATCGATTGTGGGTTGGTACTTAGTTGTACCATGATAGGACTATCTTTATCATATCCATGTTTTGTAGGTCGGTATGATTCCCATAGGTAAATAGATGGAGACACGAGATTCCTCTAGTTGTGTTGTGACGTCAAAGTGGAACCAGGGAATGGAACTTGCAATGTTTATAGTGAAGGAAATATGTCGAGTAGGGGAATATGGAGTTGTTTAGTGCCTCGTGTGGACTTGCTTATTTTGTAGTGTCAGAATTGAGAAGTTAGATTGCAGAAGAACAGCATGTTTTTGGTCTCTGCCATGCATTCATAGGGCATGTTACACATACACGGAATGGTTGTAGTTTCTATGAACAGATTTCATACAGAACAGGCTTTTCGTAGATAAAAGTTCGAAACCCGCCAAGACTTTTAATGTAGTCTTGTCTGTTATGATATTTTTAGACTTCAACTGGCTGATCTTTACAGCTGCAATTAAGGCATAAAAAAAACCAAGTTTGTTTCCTGTCGGTGGTCAAAAAACCTAAATGCGAAATGTGTTTTTTTATTTTATTTTGTTTTCTTTTTTTTCTATTGTTCAAGAAGTGCTAAGGCAAATTTTGATTGAAAA
>JXSR01S056347.1:91300-108536 GCA_000969725.1 Ophiothrix spiculata | reverse complement strand
GGGGGCACTGACCTAGAAAGTGGTACGGGTATGTGCGGCCCTCAAGACCCCCTTTTCACGCCTTGCCTGCCGCTCACTAGACCCCCATTTTAAACACAATCTTTAGCTCGCAAGCCCTATTTTTTAAAATTTTCAGTTCCCTAGCCTCATTTTTTGAAATTTAGTTCGCAAGACCCCCATTTCAAGGAAAATTTAGGAAATTTTGGCTTCCGGAGCCCAAATTTAGCCAAAAAACTTAGTTCTCAAGGGTCATTTTTGGGTCACTTCAGTTCTCTAGACCCCCTTTTCGGAGCTGATCTTCCGCTCCCTAGACTAGGGTTTCAGACATCGGGGCCGCACAACACTCCTACCAAAATCAAAGTTGGGTGCCCCCGGGGTTTATTACTATATCACATGATATTACCAGACACTGGTTCCCATGTGATTTTTCCTCAGACAAAGATAAAATCCATACCAGGTATAATGTCTCAACATAATATCAAATCTTTTAAGCTGTTAGAAAACTAGATTTGATTCAAGATGTTTGAATGTCATTGATTGTGGGTTGGTACTTAGTTGTACCATGATAGGACTGTCTTTATCATATCCATGTTTTGTAGGTCGGTTTGATTCCCATAGGTAAATAGATGGAGACGCAAGATTCCTCTACTCGTGTTGTGACGTCAAACTGGAACCCGGGAATGGAACTTGCAATGTTTATAGTGAAGGAAATATGTCGAGTAGGGGAATAGGGAGTTGTTTAGTGCCTCATGTGGACTTGCTTATTTTGTGGTTTCAGAGTTGAGACAGTTATGTTTAACAGTAGCTGGCAGAAGAACAGCATGTTTGTGGTCTCTGCCACACATAATAGTTGTAGTTTTTATGAACAGATTTCATAAGAACAGACTTCTCACAGATAAAAGTTCTAAACCCAGCCAGACTTTTAATGTATTCTTTTCTGTTATGATATTTTGAGAGACTTCAACTGGCTGATCTTTACAGCTGCAATTAACTAGAGATTTTGCTGATTTTTATTTTCAGCATTACATAAGATGACCACTAAATGAAATCAGTAAATAAATATTTTAGAGCCTTTGGAGTCAATTTTTAGACTTGTTGAAAGTACTATCAAATTGATCTATCAAAATGTAACCATATCAAACTCAATCAGGTCAAATCATATAAAACCCACCCTGCTGCACTGTCTCTGATATTATCTTGATGATAGAAATGATTCAGTATAGAGTGTGTCCCAGAATGAAGTTATCAAGATTTCAATGCCACATAATTCAAAAACTAAAATATCCTAGACACTGAAAGTTAATGACAATCATGCCTAATGTCTCTACTAGCTTTGGTGCAAAAATGAAGAAAATCCATGCAATAATTATCTAGTAGTGAGCGTTTGAAGCTCCAGAGGGCTTTGGACACTTTTCCCAGTTTGTAGAGGTCGTAAAAATCAAGCGGAAATTTGCAGGTGAAGTATTCGAGCTAGGATATCATCTTTACCAACATTTCTGTTTTGTTTCGCATGTTGCTTCTCCTTGATGATGCCTTGGAGTCTTAATAAAGGTTCAGTAGAATGCAAATTCGGCTTCTACTTTGGCGTCCACACGCTACTTTTTTACAGTTTCTTCTGTCATCCGATACCATCAGCTTTTTATTTCCCGACATTTTCGGGAATATCTGGCTCCTGGTAATGTTAAATAAATCTGTCCATTGTTTCAATGATACCTGCACTTTCCAGCTATTTGGTCAATCATGGTACTCTTTTCTCCATTGACAAGTGAGGTGTTATGTTTGCTTTGAATTACCATATTCCTACAACCACTGCTATCAGGGTACCAGCCCTTTAGCGCGTACTTTCAAATTACCCGCTCAATGATTTTCTTAAACGATTACTTAATAAAATATTAAATGATTTTTGCAGATGAAAAGAAACCAGATGTAGGTTAATATAATCTTGAAAACAAAGACACTTATAATTAGACAAATATTATCATGACATATCATGTCTGTAAAGATATGACATTCTTGTTGCATGGTTATGCTGCAAATCTCAGTTGAATTTTTACAACTTTACCTAAACTGGGAAAAGTGTCCAAATCCCTCTGGAACTTCAAATGTTAATTTCTAAATAAGTAATGCATGTATCTTCTTTATTTTTGCACCACATAAAGTCAAGACTTCATGCATGATCGTGACTAAGTTTCATTGTCTGAAACTATTTGGTTTTTGAACTGTGTGGCGTTGAAATCTTGATAACTTCATTCTGGGACACACTGTAGAGGAAATACCTGTTGTATGCTAAAGTTGCCAGGCCATATCTGTGTTTGATACCAGAGAAGTGGATCATCTTGTTGCGCCTAATTCAGACCAGGCTTTGCTGACTGATAGACTCTCACACCCCAAAACTTTATCCTTCTGTGCCTTGTTTCCTGATCATGTGAAACTGAAGCTTAATACTGGCGCTCCTTTTTCGAAAGAGAGTTGTTTATACTTTATTTAGAGTATTATATGTTGGGGTATATCTATGTTGAGTTGAGGGTTTTTGTATAGATAAAACTATTTATTTGAAGTTGACTAAAACTGTGTCATATTATTAAGGGTACTCTGTATATTCAAACTTGATTAGCCTTGCTTTTACTTAGTACAACTTTATGGAAGTTTTTAAAATTATCTCTTTCTAAATTTTATGTGATAAAATTAATGAGTGCGAATTTTTGATTTAAAAAAAATCCCTGTTCTGGTTCAAAACGAGGTGAGTTTTACAGTTCACATTACCAAATATATGAGAATCCTTTAAAGTTGAATCCAGAGTTCAGATAAGCATTCTTATTTGTAAAGGGCAAGTTCTTACAGTCCTTTCACAATTTGTAACGAGATCTATGTTTGCTAATTTAGTTTTGTATGTTGTAGGATGTTAGAAATCCATTCCATATGTTGGTGATAGATGTGCAGTTATGTAATGTTAGATATGTAGTCATGGCTTGATGAAGGGAAAGCAAATCAGTACAGGCCACATTCTGCTTGTTGCCGATAGCTGTGGAGATTCTCGGTAGATAATAGCAGATTGAAAAATTAATTGTATAGAATTTTACTAGAATACAAACAGTTTGTAACAATTTTTTCTAAATTTTCTTGGCACATGTTGTAAGATCACACTGATGGTTTGTTTTTCATGGTAATAAGCAATGTTTTCATCAAAACAGGAGCATGAAATTGACTTTTGAAATCAACCGTTATATTTTATCCTTCCTTGTTCAATTCTCTGATAACATTGTGCATACTTTATAAAAAGTTTGATATCATAGCCTGCGGGAGAATTGAATAAATGAGTGTCCGCGTATAGCGTCCATCCCTTGGGAATTCATGTAACTTTTTCCTATCCGACAAAAAAGTCTTTACTCAATATTTTCAATCAAAACATCAATGAAATTGTGAATGCAAAAACAGTGAATCTTTGATTACATATGCTTAAACTTGAAATGATTTAGATTTATTTGAGTAAAATGGACAATAATTATGTTAGGGTGTTAAGGTATTATATACACAATCGTTCATAAATCAGCTGATATATCGGTTTAATGTTCTTTAGCTAAATATATTGAGAGATATTTGCTTGTAAAGGTGAAAGGTTTTTTTCAGCAACCTCTGGAGATATGAAAGTCAAGTGATAGAGATTTATAGATTGCTGTTTATTCAATTCTATTACCCATGTTTGTTCCTTATCATCGTATATTGCATCTAGTTCAGAAGATACACAGATCAGCATTATAGTTTTTATTTTTGCTACATTGTTATGTTCTGCAATCTTGATATTGCCACAGGCTTTGTTTTTTTCCTATTAAAGTGCAAAAGTCTGAACCGCTTGAAATTGTTGGCATAATCAAGCTTCCAATAATAGCTTGTTATTACTATTTCTGTGGACCTCAAGAAATTTTTATAGGGGAACCGGTACTCGCCGCCATTTTGATTTCACCGCCGTGTAAATCCTATTGGACGGCAAACATCGTTGATGGTGATTCATTGTATCTCCGGCATTTTACAGCTCCGCGTGCCACACTTCGAGGGTCTTCGGAACATATTAGCTGGAAAATTATCGTATTTTGATCAGAGCAAGTCGCAATACACGCTACTTGAAACACAGACATGGTTTGCTCATGAAATGCACATGCGTCAAGTGAAGATTTATGCGATCTGCCTAGATACCGGGCCAAACTCCAAATATATCTGAAGGTACAATAACTCAGCTCCATTAGCAACACAAGATGCGGCGCGGCGTATCTCGATTCTCCTATAAAAATTCCCTGGTGGACCTACAGAAAAGCATGAGAACTGCTATTCATGTTTTTCTCTTATTGGAAACAATTGGAAATTCAAAACACAGGATGTACAATGGATTTTGCATTCAGTCAACTCAATTGTAAAGAAGTATTGAAAGTCTTTTTGTGGGACAAGTATTTCATATCAGAAATAGAATTTCTTTGATTTGTGACATGAATCATAGTATTTTGTTCAATTTTGGCATGGCTTCATGGCGGATGCTGGATGTCCAGGGGATGCAGGAAACAATAGCCAATTCCTATCATGTTAAAGCTTCCTAAAATAGCTTGTTATCAAGTTGAATTTGTTATTAAAAGTTTCAAAGCTTCCAAGTTTTATTTAAGAAAAAGTAAAACAAATCATAAATTGCATGCATTTCTTTAACCTGCTGTCTGTTTAAAAAAAACTGGTACACATTGGAGTGTGCAGGTGTGCATCTTTAAAAAAGAAATTAAATAGATATAATAGCTTATGCATTTGTTTCTTTTTTATGGTCATGTTCCAGGTTAAGCTTTTAATTTTTAGGAGCTCGTGTGGTCTAGTGGAGCGGAGCAGGACTCCGAATCAGTGGGTGACGAGTTTGAGCCCCGCTGCAGCGAACAAGTTACGTCCGTAGGCAAGGCATTAAATCCTCATTGCTTCGTCGACCCGAGCATTATTGGGAAGCTGTTATGGGAAACATTACATTTTAAAATGCAGATAGGATGCGCGCCTGGCCAGCGACAACTAGTTAATGCAAAATGATTGTGACGGTTTCCTGACGGCAGCATAATAATAATTGGCAACAGCGCTTTGTATACATAGTTAAAAAGCGCTATAAAAATCTGATGACTGTTATTATTATTAAAACTTTAACCCTTGTTTACCAGGTGTTCAGGTGTTATAATCTTCACTGATCAGTTACATGACCTGGCTGATTAAGTAGCAATATGCAAGATTTTGGCTGTAAGATGCGAGTTAATTGACCACAATGTTTGGGAAGAAAGGGATTTTTTTTCACATTTAAACAGGGCGCTCAATTGTGAATAACTTCCAAAGTTATAATATTTTTTTTTATTTTATATGATTACATAAAACTTAAATGCACATTGTTTGTTGGAATCTGAACAAAGACATGCCACAATGAAAAGGATCTTTCAATAAAATGTTCTGGTTTTGTTGTCTTATTTTTACCCAATAGTATATAATACAACTATTTCATAAAAAAAAGAAAGAAAACACAAAAAGTGCAAAGAAATTTGCTCTGTCAAAAATAGAAATGAATTAAATGCAATTGTTATGTAATTGTTTTTCGTCACCTGCTCAGGAAATGGACAATATTATTAGCTCGATCCCAATAGGCAACTTATGTAACTTGCTTTGTTGCAAGTTGAATGTGACATGGAAATCTTTGTACTTTGCTGAATTATTTGTCAAATATCATTTATTGCCAAACTTTGACATGCTGTTTTGGGTTTATATTTAGGAATTTAAAAGGGAGAATTTGTACTTTTGACCATCGGATGGTCGCCATCTTGATTGTTGAGTATTGAAGCGAGATATTGTACCTTAGGCCAAAAAAAAAATTGTTTGGTTGCCCTCCAGAGCTTTTTTCAGAGAGGGTCGGTCGGTCGTTTTTTTTTTTTTTTTTTAATACTCTTCCACGTACTACTAGGTCAATCGGCAGCTCCAGCCTTCAACACTTCCCCCGCGACATCCAAATCAAAACAATCAAATACTTCTTGTAGTAATTTGGGATATCTTAAACATTTTGAGAGTTGAATATCGAAAAAAGCGAAAAATATAACATTTTTTTTGTCGTTTTCGGTAAGTTTTGCATGTTTTTTAGAAGAAAAAAAATCAATAAAAAAAAGTTTGGGTCAGGCTGAAAAATAGGGTCAGTCGGTGGAGGGCAACCAAACATTTTTTTTTTTGGCCTTAGGTATATGTTGAGGGCATGTGTGACACCTCAAAGCTCTTTGAAATGGAAATTGGTGTATATAGTTCACTACAAATTACAACAGATACTGGAAACACGCACAAAATAAAATGCACACTCTCTGTATGGGTCATGTCAAGATGTACATGATCTGCCTGGCTATCAGAACAAATCTGAAGGTTCAATAACTTTGACGTTTTATCCAAAATAAGACGCCAGTAAACGCATATCAATCTAAGCAATTGATAGGCCCGTATCCTGAAGGCATTTATTTTAGCGTCAAACACTTACACACGTGATGCATTGGTGATTTTGCTATGCATGCCATTGTGATCAATATCCATCATTCCAAGGTTGGATGTCCCACATTCTGGGATTTAGAGATTTGCAGGTCTGTTATATTATAATTTTGAAGCCATTTCGAAAAAGTTTCCTTTTATAAGTTTATATAACATAAAAAAACAATACATATTGCACTCTGAGTTGATGAACAGGAGGTAAATTTGGAGTAACCAATAGTTCTTTTAATGGCAATGTGAATAATAAAATTGGTTAACTCATGCAGAAGTTGTATCATCAATCCAATCTCTACAAATTGTGATTTATGCATTGTGTTAAAAAGATGTAATGTTCCATGTTCAATTCAAAGATTGCAGCAATGGCAAAGGTATTTGTGTAATTTGCACTGGTCCATCATAATGAGGAAAGCAATGCCAATGTTTATACAGAGTCTTACTTGACTTGTGAAAACAGGAGAGTAGGGGCAAAATACGGAACCTGAGTGGAGACTGGAATGTTGGAATTCAGGGGTGTGGCTCCTGTTTATATAACTGTTTGATGCAGTGAGTAGTTCTCTTCCTTCCAGGGTGTTCTGCTTCAAGGCCAAATATTTTTACAATAAAGATAGGTTTATAATGCCAAATATATGGTATGGAAGGAGATTTGATGGTCTAGAATGATTGGAATTTGGTTGTAAACGTTTTGGCTAAACACATTCGTAGTGCAGAATTCTGAAGAATGATACAACTATATAATAACTAACTCCATTTCACATCCTTAAAAAGCATTGTGGCAGATCAAGCTAGAAAACAACTTATCTGCAGTAGAATTTCAATCATAAATATGATTTATATGAATCTATTTGTAAAAACTTATTGTTTCACAATCCATTAAAACAAAAGCTGGTACTTTGATTGAGAGGAAAGATAGAAAAAATATAGAAAATAAAATAAAAGAAAATGAGTATATAATGGCATGTGTAAGCTCTATAGATAAATTGATATTTTATATTGGAATTTTAATAGTAAACAAGAAGCTGTGTCATTACCTTTTGAAAGAAAAGCTTCCTGCCACAGGGAAAGGTTGAATTTAGCAGGGTTGCTGAATTCTCCAGGGTTGTCAATCAGTGGATAAAAATCATTAAGTAGGCTTATTGAAGGAAAGGATCATTGGACAAGACTGGGGCTAATGGCATATTTTAATCTTGATTTGTCAATTGTGTCATATCAGTTTGTAATTTGTGAATGATATTGTGATTTGTGAAGTTGTGTAGCCATGTTTTGGGCTTCAAGGATCTGCTTTCATTGTAATAGGTGGCAACAAGAAGTTGCTAAATTATCCACAGTCATTGATCAATGGCTGAATAGCTTTATGAGTTTTAGTATTGGCAAAATATACTTATTAATTGTAATTGTTATTTTTCTAGCATATTATGAGCACAAGTAGCATAATGGGCAAGCCTGTAGCCAGGGGGTGCTGTGGCTGCATCTCAACCCCCCCCCCCCAAAAAAAAATGTACAAAAAGGTCCATAAAAATTCCCAAAATGTCCACCAAAAGAACACCCAAAGCACCAAAACACGTAAATGTAGACCATTTTTTAACATTTGAGTGCTGAGCCATTAGATGTTTTGTCATATCATTAAATGGAGAAAGCTAACTATTCATTGTCAAGTTTCAAATTCAAATCATACAGATGAAAATCCAGCCATATTTTAATTTTAAAACAGCTAAAATGCTTCAAAACATTTCAGCCAGCAATCAAGATAGATTTAGATAGAGCTTAGCGAAAGATTGCTATACCATGATAGACCATTTAGCTGTTCAATGTGTGATTTCAGTCATCACATACATAGCTCTGCATGTAGACTTCCAATATGACATCCACGTGTGAAAGCCGATCATTTGTCTGTCTGTCAACACTATGCACTGTCAAGGACAAGTCATGTGCCTGCCTGCCATTTAACGACTTATCAAATAGCTCGATAAAGACTAGTAATGAAACACTACACTTCAAGAATCATTTGTAGATATTTGTTGCACATCATTTAGCTAATAAACTTCCTAGCAATTTATCTATTACTTCCTGATTTTTGACATGTAACCTGATTTCATGTTCACCTTGCTGTGCTATCAAATCCAGTTGGTAGTTATGTCATATATCCATTTCTAAATCTGTTTTCTTTACCCCAATATTCAAGAATCATACACAACTTTGACTGTGTGTATGTGATATATGCTACTAAAGATACAGAGTATAAATGGTAGGATTAATTAGACAATAATAACTGCGCACCATCTTTTTTGAGGTCATTGTTTAAAATCGGAGGTGTTTGTTTTGGGCCGAGGTACTTTTCTGAGGGAGCGTAGCTTCAGAAGAAAAGTACCGAGGCACAAAACAAACACCGACGATTTTAAACAATGACCGAATTAAAAGATGGTGCAAAGTTATTAGTGTCATTAATAACCATCTTTTGACGTTCTTAATGCCTTTTATGCGTGATTTAATAAAGGAATACTTTATTAGACTTATTTCTTACTTAAAGGTCTACTTATCTCTATAATAGAATTTCGATCAGTCCAGGCATGAAGCTCATCGCGTAATATGATAGACACGTGCGTGTGTGGGAATACGCGCGCTTGATTGGCGTTTTATGAGAAAACACATTCAGCGCTAATGACATCACATATGCAGGTCATTATAAGAAGTCATTGTTACCTGATAATGACTGCGCAGTTGTTTGCATAAAAGTAGAACTAATCTTATTTGATTGGATCATGCTATAACACAGGTTATTAATGCAATATATATTATACCCATACTCCGACAATGGAAGAGTATGTGGACTGAGAATTTCAACTACCAAGCAGCCAAGTGCTAACTGCTTTCTTTTGCACAAATTGGTGCTAAAATGTAAGATGCGTATTTTGTGTTTAGTCAAGTAGTATCAGCGCCACCTGGACGCAGTGTTGGGACACTACACATCGTGGTGCAATCTTGTAACGTAGCCGCATCTTAGAGAGCAAATAGTTGTATTACCCAGGCATGAGAATCTTCCTGTTTAAACAGGAATTCCTGTTTTTTTTGTGGCCAAATATATGTGTTTTCCTGTTTTTTTAGCCTATTTTCTTCACAATGTTCCTGTTTTTCATGGAATTTCATTCTCATGCCTGGTTACCTGTCTGTAACTTTCTTTGATCTATGATTGCACCCATATTGGTGAATCTGTTACATATTATTACATTTAACTATCAATTAAATTAATACTCTCTTCCCACATCATTTTCATCGGGGCATCCCATCGTGCTTAATTATTTAGTCAATATATAACATCTTTTTTTTAAGTATTTATGAAATTTCAAGTATTTATGAAATTTTCTGTGTAAATGCTGCAATTACACATAAAGTTGCTGTTCATTTGTTGGCACCGTTCTTTATTTTGCAATTGTTCATGACAGGATAACTATGCATTTTGCAAAATCATGCAAATCCTATATAATTTAGTCTGTATAAATATATTAACCCTTTTTTGCAAAAACCTATTTTGGGGAAGTGGGTTAGCACGGCAGTATTTCCCTCGCTTTGCACCACTGAGTCCTGAGTTCGATTCCTGGTCTCGGCGCTGTATATGCATTTGGTTTTCAGTCCATACTTGCTTCCGCAGGTTTTTCTCCGGGTACTCTGGTCTTCCTCCTGCACTTAAAACTGACAATAGACGTGTCCTACATAGTGTGCCTCACCTAGGTTATGGGAAGCTGCAAAAAGGGTAAATATTACAATCTAAGTACCAATAGGATGATGTGCTCTTGAAAAGGAAGCCAAATGCCTAAATGAAGTGTTGTGATGATCTATCTGCAGCGACAACATGAGCGGTTTGATCTTGATTGAAAATTGCTATACAAAAACAGATTATTAATATTATTATTATTAAATTTGGTGGACTATATTTTAACTTTTGCTTTTGACTAAATATCATCCTTCATGCTAGAATTGACCCTTAAATCTATTTTTATGGAAACAAAATACGGAAACATGCCCTCCAGGCAAAATTATGCAATTTTCCAAAACTTATCTTCACAGGGATATGGCTAATTTACTTTGCTACAATTGTTTGACAAATATATCCTAAAGAAAAATATTGTGACACTTGGCCTATAGCTTTAGGGAAGGTATAATAGTGGAAAAAGAAAGGCTTATGCTATATGAGAAATATTTTATAAAGACTAGACTAAAGGTCAAATGTAATAAGGATAATGATGATGATGAAGATGATGACAACTTCAAAGGCATATAACGAAACCAAGTTTTAGTTTGCGTATGTTTTAAGTAGATTTGAATATGTAATTTAAAACAGGAAAAATCATCAAATTTAGTAAAATTGTACAGTGTAATTTTCATCCTTTTGGGACCTTTTGGAATATATATAAATTGTCTGCATATTGTCATTATGTAATAAGTTTGATGAATAGCAACCTTTATATAGAAATAATGGTGTTGAATTTCCTAATGACATGTTATTTAATTCATAAGCAACATGATGGATCATGTATTTGTGGGTGGATAGAGTGTTGAATTTCAACGTGATAGTGATGAGTACAGGGGTGGAAGTGACAGATGATACGGAAAGCTAACTAAATTTTTGCTTCGATAAAATTTCGAACAATTTTACTTTTTATAATCTAGAAAGCAATATCTAGGAATGGAATTTTCAATTTTTTGATTTTTTCTCAAAAATTGGTCCAAAAATGTCAAAAATACCATCGCTACCAACATTTTGGGCAAAATATGACACTTTTTTACCTATTTTTGGCAATATTTCAAAAAATAAGATAAAAATCAAAAATTTGAAAAATGCAATCCTATATAGATATTGCTTTCTAGATTCTTAAAAGCAAAATGAAATTTTACCAAAGCAAAATTTAGTTAGCTTTCCCGTAAAATTTGGGCCAAAAACATGATTTTTGCACCCTTTTTGGACTCTTTTTTGGATCTTAGGGCCAAAATGACACATTTTGGTCCAAAAATAACCGCACCATCATGTTCAGTATGCAAATCCGCTTCTAGAAATACTTTTATTTGGATTTAATTATCCGATGCCGAGTTACATAGCAAAAACCATTTCTGAAAACGAAGGGTTGTTTAAAGTCAGTATTTTGAGTTTGATTTTTATAAATTAAAAAAGCTATACTGAAAATTTAGCAAATTAGAAAAATTGAAAACTTTCATTTAATGAAATAAAATAATTAAAAAATATGGAGGTATTTACAGATTTCAGGAATTTTGATTCATTGCATTTTAGGAAAAATTGTGAGATATTGTAACCTTTATTTACAGCTTACTGTTAATAAAGTGGTATACATCACAGGTAATGATTATCAATAAGGCAATAAAACCATTCCTCTTTAAGCTGTATATAACATCAAAACATGTGTTCATAGTTTACATTAAGTTACATAGTGCAGTGGCCTTGGTGATTCATGTAATCAATTTGTATGATGTCTGCTACAAGCCATTGAGTTGCAGCAAAATATCTTCTTTGCTGCTGGCTTGGTAAATAGGAATTTACAGAATGTGAGCAAAGTTGCAGAATCAGCAGGAGTATTGATATTGATAGTGATATTTTATCCAAGTTTGATACATTGATTCTTAAAGGGACTGGCCTAGATTCGTCCTACTTATTTTTTTACCTACATATTTTTTTACTTTAATCGATAGAATATGTTTATAGTAATAGTAATATAACCTACAAGTAGTTTTCCATGATTTTGAGGAATATTGGAGAAAATTGCAATTCTTTACCTACTTTATTTTTTCCCCGGCAAAAAAAGTGGTGTGAAAACAGTGTTTCTAGTTTGAAAACTTACAAAAATCTTGTTTCTACACCTGTGATGGCCAATCAAATTATTTTTGATGAAATTGTTTCTCTTTGAATATGTATTAAATAATATCTTGGAGCTTTGTTGGATCTTTTATCTGGTAAATCCATCTGAGGTACAAATTTAAGATTCAGCACATTGTTTAATGCTGAAATTCCTAATTCTGCTGTATATTGCAAGGCTGATTTTGTTACATTTTCGTCTGCATTGTTACAGTGACAAATGAGCAATTTCATGTCATAAGATTGATTTTTGCCATGTTTAGATTCAGTGAATTGAACGAATCTAGGCTAGTGCCTTTAACATAAAGCATCGATGTCAGAAAGACACATGTATCTAAATGTAGTACAATAATTGGATAAAATATGAGCAGTTTTTGTCCAGCAAACAAGATAAGTTGATCCTTTATAAATGAATAAATGACATGGTTTATTGATAAATCAATTAATCAAATTCAAATTTGATCAGCCTATTAATCATTGATCGATCATTTGATTGGATGATTGTGTAATAAATCAATCATACACCCATCCATTCAATCAAAGTTGTAATTTTATCGGTGTCAAACCATCATATTTTGTGAGTTTTTATGTCCGCAGAATAAGTAAACTGCCATTTTATACAGTCATCAGCAACCTTATTTCCTTTTTAAGCAACCCTTTTTACACTGTTCTGTGTTGTTACTCCCTAAGGACGCCTCATTCAAGTATATCAATGTTACCCTACATTACTAATTTGTTTTTATCTAAATGCATAAATTCCTTCTTAAAGTAGCATATGACATCAGGGACCGAGTGTCATGGGTCTTATGACACTTGATTCAACCCCGATGTCACCTTTACACAAAAGAATATCTCAAACTTTATCATGACTAGATATCAAGATTGGTACAGATAATGCTTTAAATAGCTACCAACCAGTCATACATGAAAGCATGTAAGCACCACCCCAGATCAAAAACAAAAACCCCCAGAGAAAAATCAACTTTTGCATGAAGATCTGCTTGTGTATTTTGTGCGCGAGCTTTGACCTACAGGATAGTGCTGGGTACGTCAGAAGTGAAGAGATAGGGCTGACCACAAAATCCAAGCTTCCTTACTGGATTACTCAAGAATTTCCTTTAAAATTAAACAGTTTTCAGTGCATATTTTAAGTAACATATGTTAAGAATTTTCCAGGTTTCCAATCATTTTTATAATATTTTACAAAAATGAGATACTTTACATCAAACTTTAGGATGATGTTTATGTAAAATTTGATAGTTTTTTAATTTTTTTAGATACCCTAATTAAAGTTTGGAATTTCAATATCAAACTCTCCCAATTTCACATTGTTTAAACCAGAGGTTCTCAATTAAATTTGTTGGCGGGCCATTAAGGCCAAACGCCAGTTCAAAAATACGTCTAGGAGGGCCAAATTAAGACCTTTTGCAATGCTTTTCCTATATACATCTGTAATCCAAAGGCGATCATCAGGCCAAATAAAAGTAGTTTGCGGGCCGCTATTTGAGAAGGCCTGGTTTAAAAATATTAATGGTATGACATTTTGAATAAGAAATGTTATTAAATTAATAATATGTCATGTTACATGTCATATGATCACTAGGCATTTAGGTGATAAAAGATAACATTTATAATTTCATTTTCATTTTTCATCCATATGTCATAGATAATGAGAGTGACCATGTTCTGCTTTTTAGTGTATTTTTCAAAATACACATTTTATATTTGAATGTATTTTTCGAAAATAGAGCATTTATATTAATTAGATAAACTATGTTTTGTATTCACATTATTAATATTTTGTCTGGTACATTTTTATTTGTTTGTTATTTGCAAAAAATAACTCTTTGTGTCCGTTTCAAAATATAAAAGCCTGTGCTACTTGTTATAATATGATTTATCATAAATACTCATCTTTTCTTTGTTTATTTCTTGTAGAAATTAACACAGCCTATGTGATCAAGATCTCAGCCGTGAATGCAGCAGGAGAAGGAGATACTAGCCAGGAATTAATTGCCACGACGGATGTCGCAGGTAAGATCAAACTCCAGGATGCGTTTCTCTGCTCAGTTGTTGCAGCTTAACTAACCACAGCAAGGTCAAGATTGTGTAAACCTTGCCATGGTCCGTTACTACTATACAACAACATTAACATAGACTAACCCATCAGTACTATCATGGTCAGGACCTGAATCTAAAGTCAGTTAATCATTGTTTGTTATGGTGATGTGCTGCACACTATGTTTTATGCTATTTAAGGGACAAGAGTATGTGTCATACAAGCACATTAAAGCAGAGTAGACTAATCCTCCACTAACTTGTTTTTAATTTTCAGAGAGCAAAAACACTAAATCAGTTATTGACTTAATTGGAAACCTCGATTGATTACTGTGCTATGATGCATCACTGTTGTTTCCTCTTGAAGATAAAAGACAAGAATTTTGGCAATCTACTGAATTATTTCAGGGAAAAAATAACCAGGTCCTCAGTCTGGAGTTTAAATGCACATTGTTTAATGCTGAAATTCCTAATTCTGCTGTATCTTGCAAGGCTGATTGTGTTACAGTTTCTTCTGCATTGTTACAGTGACAAATGAGCAATTTCATGTCATAAGATTGATTTTTGCCATGTTTAGATTCAGTGAATTGAACTAAATCGTCAGTCTGAAGCAATAGTCCGTTTGGACAGTCTGGAATAATTAGGAAAGTGTCCTGAGTAGTAGTACCACCAATGCTAAAAATAAACCAAAATAAATACAAATGAAAATAAATAACAGTGCAATTATGACATAATTGCAGTCAGGACCTTGGAAGATGGCTTCCAGTTTAAAAATCTCATCAACAGCAAGAGTTGAATAAGGAACAGACCTAAAAGCATGGAAATGATGTGCTGTATCAACGGTTTTGCTATGCTTAGAGCATGTGTTTTGTATCGTCAGCCAAAAGTGCAATAGTTCACATGAACTTATAAATGACCTCCAAGACTGTGACCTTTGAGGGATGAGGGGATTCTTGTCAGTTCCACAAGATCAATATTTTGACTGAAATTGAGATCATATATTACTTTCTTAGGTTTGGCATATTCAGATTGTTTCTTTAGAAACGTGATATTCTTGCTGGCCTTGGAAGTTTCCAAATTTGATATAATTTCTTCTAAAATGTCTTGTCTAGCATTCACACCTTCTATTCCTATCACATAGCTTTTCTTCTGATTGATACTGGCAAGTAGTTTTCTTAGGCCTAGTGTATTGCTAGCAGTTCTCCACCACTGTTCTGTGTTGTTACTCCCTAAGGACGCCTTCAGTTATCACCGAGACCCAGATCCCTGAGTCCCAGAACCTTCCTGCCTCAGTTGTAGCACACATGTTGTTGCAGTCAAACTCACTTTGGCTTTGTTTTCATCAGACGCTTGCCACGAGTGTGTTCGCACATTGAAACTGAAAATAACAGTTATGGATTTTGTGCATCATGAAAACCATTCCTTTGTTGTAAATTCTGAATTGTCAAATCTTAGTATATCGGCCTTACTGGTGTGGCTCTTTGTCATCTACTTGACTCAATATCTATAGATTAATAAGTGCGTATTACTTGACGCGACTGAAATTGTACAAAACTAATGCAGCTTGTGCTGAAGTTGGAGTTGTCAGCACTCAGGAGGCGCAGCCGAGTGAGTTGGACAACTTCGACTTCAGCACAAGGTGCATTATCTTAGTACAATTTCACGAGCGCTCAAGTAAAGAGCAGTTATTAATCTAATTCATACAATTACAATGATTAGAATAAAATTGTTAAGAAATTAAACAGCATAAATATTTAAAAATGGGTATACTATTTCAATAAAACATAGAAAATACAACCATTCATCGTCCCATGTTAATCAATGTAATTTAGATTTGCCTTTTAAAATGAAACTTACCATACAAGCGCGAGCATGGTATGCGTACGCGTACATGAAATTGTACAACGCACTACGCAATATGCAGCGTGCAACTAGACAAGATTAATAAATGTGTATAAGTTACTAAGTATCCAATTAGATTTACAATTTCAACGCATATGCAAAGTGTATGAATGTATATTAGAGATTGTTTAGGTTTTTATCATTTTTAATGTAGGCCTATCTAAACATAATACACACATTGCCAAAAAAGGCATAAATCTCAAATTGGAATTGCAGAGCCTGAATCCAATGTGGTATAATGGTCATTGCATATATTGTCATGGCTGAACTTTGTTTTCTTTATGGAACATTCGGCTATAGTTCATTAGGGTAACAAACTGACAGCAAAATGACATTATGTCACACATCAATATGAGGCTAGTTTGTAAACAAACTGCAAAAGATGTTGCTGATTGACATTGGGATTTCCAATGTTTCCTATCATTGTCTGTGTTGCACATTGATGCCATAAGTGGACATCCATAGGCAACTGTATTGACCTGGCTTTGTGGATGGGATATGCCTAATTAGCTGGTAGCTATGTATGACAACTGTGCTGGTTGATATCAATGGATAGGTAGTGTGTGTAAAGAGTACATGTGTTAAATGTGATCTTGATTTGTAGATCTATTTTGAATGATCCTCTCTGCAGAAGCTTGTTTTTTGTTTTAATTTAATCATGCTCAGTTTTTAAAATCTGCACAGTTTTGATTTCAAATAAGTAAAATCAAAGAATATGTCGGTAATCAATTTTTTGCTAATTATGCCTCCGCGAGAGGCATTATGTTTTCTGGTTGTCCGTCCGTCCGTCCGTCCGTCCGTCCTTCCGTCCGGGCTCGTTTCTCAGAACTGGTGAGGCGTGGAACAATGCAAGTCGGTGGACTGGTGGTAAGGGTTGCTAGTAATTTTCTCTGAAAG
>JXSR01S056347.1:50671-73111 GCA_000969725.1 Ophiothrix spiculata | reverse complement strand
GTTTGAATGAAAGGGGAAGCACCGTTTGAGGAAATGCTTCATTACTGTTGTAGAGGAGTGTGATATGAAACGTCATTTCACATTAAGCGATCGCTGTTATTTTATTCTTTAGTGTAGTTGAAGTATGTTGGGTTGTGATTCATTTAGTGTTTGCACCTGCTGTATTTCACAGCTTGATGTTCAGTAATGTTCAGTCTAACATGGAATTCATTGGGTTTTATTGGGATTGATCTCTCCTTTTCAAATTGTGGACAGTGATGAAAATGACATAGATGCAAGTGACGGATGGCCTTTGTGACCTTGTACTTTCATCTTTGGTTTGATTGATTAGTTCAGTATAGCAAAGTGTCCAGCATTTGATTACAGCAGGAAACTGAGGTTCAAAAACTTTTGCTCCTTAGGAAAAAAAAAATAATTTTATGCCCTTGATTACAGTGTCACTTTACCTCTTGCGCATTATTTTCAAGTATCTGTTCTGTGACCGGGGCTTTATGGACCATTGTGTTTGTAGGCAGTTGAATGAAATATTGTGACCATAGCTTTACTCACTCATTGATATGTTGAGTTAAATCAGATGATATCATAAAGAAACCTGAAAACACACCTTTCATAATAAATGGGAAGTTCAGAAACTTTGTAATGAGATGATAGGAATGAAAGATGGTTGTTAATTGGCTACAATGCCATGAGCGGGTAAAAAAAGGCCACATTAATTGTTTGAAACAAGATTTTGATTTATCCAAGAGTGTACTTTGCAATAAGGGATATCTAAATATGTCAAAATGTGTCCCTAATCACTTAACTCCATCTCAGTTTTTCTGACTTCAAGACATAGACATTGCTAATTAGTATGTTCCTTAATGTATCATGTTTATCCTCATCCAAATATCCATCATGTGTCAATGTGGCTTTAATGATGTCTAGGGAAGTGTAAATTTAGTGGGCATTCTATTTCAGTTCATTTATACTTTGATCAACACCAAATAGGCGGGCCTCTTCACATCGTAGATTTATACAGCTAAGCGCGTGCGTAGCTCAAAACAGCACAACTGCAGGAAACGCAGCGCGCGTTGTACGTGTGAATCGCGCGTCAGTATCTACGACGTGCGTGTTAGTGGGATTATGTTTACTTGCGGATGAAGAAAAGCCACATAATTCCGGCCTATTTAGTGTTGATCAAAGTATAGTACAGAATGTGAGGCCCATGGTCACATTTGGGTATTATGAAATATTATCATTTACGGTGAAAGAACTCATCACCAACATTGAAGGTGTAAGCCATGATATGATATGATTAAAACATTTGACTCTTTGTTTATTTACTCAAAACAATGACCAAAGAACTGCGACAGACGTTTTTGATGTTTCAAATTTTGGTTGGTGAAAAAAAAGAAAAAAAACCCAAAACCTTCATGTAATTTGGAATAAAGCCAACAAATTATTAAGATTATTTGTAGTGAGATATTTTTATTATATTGTCAATAAATTTCTTCAAGATGGCACTTTTTTCTATGTTTTCAATATTTTGTTCAGGGTGTCTCACCCTAAATGGACAATGCGTAGCTCAGGTGGGAGTTGGTCATTAGACGTCACATGCAAACTAATTAATAAACAGCCTACATATAACACCTTTGGTTGTCATTATCATGGAAACCTGAACATTGATGAAATATCTGTGATAATTATGATTACAATTTGTAATACTTAGGAATTTACACTTTGTAACATTTGATGACGGCATGTTGTACTGCTTACGTAAGTTCTGACCGTCGTTAGTGATGGTTTTCCTCGGAGGTCTCGCTGCCATTCAGTCCTGAATTTTTTGTTGTTTGTAGTTGTATATCATTGAACAAACATCAGTATGATTGGTCATTGGTCATATAGCCTTCCTCCTAATTTGCATAGAATTGAATGCAACATTTCAGAGTATTATATCAGGAAATTTGGATAGCATTGTTTTTATACTATTATAGCTAGACAAGATACTAAGTGAGTTTGTCTAATTGAAATGGTTTGTAACATGAGATTTGGATTGTTTTACAGACTGATCTTTGACTTTTTATATAACAGTATATCAGTTCACTCTCTGTACAACATTACCAAATTGATGATGTGAAATATGACTATTGTAAATGCAGCTCTTATAGTTTGTTCTGTTTATTACGATCGGGTTTTCATCACTTTAGTATATTTTATTATAACCTCTGTTAAACATTGTATTTTCTTTGCAAAATATTCTGTTTTGACATGATGTTAAATCATGATGAGGGTAGTATACATAATATACCATATTTGATAAAATTTGTTGGTTATTTGAACACTCAATTGAACTTGTAATGGGTACCATATATTTTCAAATATCGAGCCAGTTTCATTCTAGATTTGACTCCCAAAGTTTTTTGACGATCCCTCAATATCCACCGCTTTCTTATGATCCATGGATCAAGACTAGTCTAGATTTTATAGACTACCAAGTACTCTCCCAGTTGTCATTATTACATATTTATGATTCTCTGTGTCAACTGTTCAGAATAATTTTGACATTACACAGCCTTACTTCAGCATCAGTGTAATTACTCAAATGTTGTATCCCCACTAAATGACATTCACCTGTTTTTCGAACCTAGATCTTAACTGCACCATTTCCTTTCTTCATTCTCTGTTTTTGATTTCAATTCCTCTTCTTTATACAGCTCCAAGTCAGCCAAGAAATATCACCGTTAAAATCATCGCACCCAATTCAGCTCGAGTCTCGTGGAAAGAACCTGCAGTGATTTATGGTGGCATTGATAGTTATACAGTCAGTTACTGGATTAATGGAAGCAAGGAGAATAGTACAATGCAAGCGGTGGAACCAGACCAGTATCAGAGGGTGCTGGACCAGTTGAGACAAGGCGTGGAATATGGAGTCACCGTCAAAGCTTCAACTATGAGTACAGAACCCAATGAAGGATTGCTCCACGGCAGTCCGTCGGAATCCGTGTTCTTCACTGTCAACTACCTGCGTAAGTATAAGGATTTTTTAACAAGAAAAAGATTTTTTTGTGTGTTAATACAAAAATGTGAGGTAATATATAAGAACATATACTTTAGACTAAGTATGTGCCACCTTACTTTAAGCTTTATCACAAATATTGTGCTTACTGCAAAGCATTTTGATGATTTCATTTGAACTTCATACGGAAGGTGTAAGAAAAAAATGTATTATGTTAGGAGAAATTCAATTTTAATATCCATGTGTGAAACAGGTTTTTGTAATGGCAGTGAGGAACACTCTTGGAATGTTGTTAAAGCAATACTATAAAGTGTTAAAAATTAAGCGCCCCCTGTCACCCATGACTTTCTATTTTTTAGCTTATTTGGTTTGTTTTGGGTAGACATTAATACCCTCCAAATGATTTGGATTAAATATGCTTACTTTTTCGGTTATGGCCATTTTTTGAATTAAATTCGGGATTCGGGATCCCGAATTTAATTCCACATGTATTAGTATAGGAAAGCATGCATATGCCTTTTATCCATTTTTCGGTGGTAAAACAATTTTTTGACAAAATACACTTGAAAACACTTTTAAATAGCCACATTCCTTCATGTTATGCTGTTTTTACTATAAAACATTTTTGACCAAAATTTCATAGTATTGCTTTAAGAATAGCTGTATAAACTCTTATGCTATGAGTTCTTCAAACATCTAGGTATGAATGCCATAAGAATTTCATTACAGTCGAGCTTCCAGAATAGAAATCCAGGACCCCTGTACTGGAGCTAGCTTGAAATAACAAAAACTTGACTTGAATAAAGCTCTACAAAGTTTTTGTACTTCAGAACATGGATAATTTTCAATGATTGTATTTTCATAGGTTAATTTTTTTTGATGAAATGCAAGATTTTAACTTGTGAACTATTAATGAATGCTTTTGAATCTTACTATCACCCTTTTTTTGTTGATGTAATATAGGCTTTGTTATTGAACAATTGACTTAACCTTAAAATAATCAATGTAAATGTAAACATTTTAGCCAGTTTGTTAAAGAGTTCTTAACAGGATATTTTCATTTAAAAGTCAGCTAGGCACAATCTGAAATTCTGAATAAATATATCTTTTAAAATCATATCCATGATATTTGTAGAAATAGCTTTTGGGGAAGGAACTCCTTTACTAGTTGTTGCAAATATCAAATGAATTATGATCCATGTTAAACCAGTAGGCAATAAATTAGCTACTGTTCATCTTCCTCTTATATTCTTCCTCCTATATTCATGTAAGATTCCTTGCTATTTCTTATAAGTGTCATATTTTCAATAATTGTGTTTATCCTGCTTAATAAGAAGTGATCGCTAAGAAGTGAAATGCTTTTGTTTTTTGTATTTGAAATGCTTATTATTATTACTAAGTTTACTATCTCATAATTTGATAGTGTTAAAATAATATGTTTTAGCTGATTACTTCTAATAGGATGAAGTTAAGAAAAATATGTCACTCAGCTAAAGTCCAATTCCCTCTACACTCAAAAAATCCTTGAACTGTCTGAATTTGTACCCAGGAGATCTCGAGTTTGATATCCAACACAATTTTTATAGAAAATTATTTTCCTAGTTTATTTCTGAAAATTTTATAGCCTACAAGACTTAATAATATCACCTGCGGTACCGGTGTTGCTAAATTAGAAGGAAATTCCTGTTTCTGATACTGACCAGTTATGAGGGCAGTAAATTCTGCAGCCAATATCATCTCTTGTTTGTTGTTCTCTCAAAGTGCAAAGGATCATCTAACATTTCAGCTGTCAATAAGTGCTCTATTTTAAGCTCTAGAAACACCAACCTACAAAAGATAAAATAGGACTTCATGGGTGTAAACAAGAGTGACTTGGCAGTGTGACAAACACTGCGGACTTTTATTCAGGGTGTTAAACCAGAAATACATTTTGACTGATACATCCTATGTAGTTAACCAAGTTTGAAACCTAAAATATGTAACGAAGCAGAATTTGTGAAAGGCAGAGTCTGGTTTCACACTTGCTGGACTTGTCAAGGATCTTGCTTTGTGCAAGACGATTTGAACACTTTAGATTGCAGTGCATGATAGCAATGCATGTATTGCAATCAAGTCAAATGTTACTGCGCTGGGCTGGTTTTCAAGATCTTGCTTTGTGCAAGACGATTTGAACACTTTAGATTGCAGTGCATGATAGCAGCGCATGTATTGTGATCAAGTCAAATGTTACTGCGCTGTGCTGGTTTTCAAGATCTTGCTTTGTGCAAGACGATTTGAACACTTTAAATTGCAGTGCATGATAGCAATGCTTATGTTGAGATCAAGTCAAATGTAACTGCACTGGGCTGGTTTTCTTGAAAAAGTTAAAAATAACTTCCAAACGTATAAGGAATATTTTGGATTCAGAAGTAAAATATAATGAACAATAATTAACTTTTTTGAGTCAGAATCCGTCTGTGAGAAAGTTAAAACAAAGATCAATCAAAAGTATGCAAAGTGAAAATGCAAAATGGAAACCCCAATGGAGGTTGAAGACTGAGTGAAGTGTATTTAGACATTTTATCCTGTCTGGTCTAGCGATTTATGAATGTTTGTTTGATTTTAATTTTTAGGTCTAATTGTATGTATGATATTTATACTTTAATATCTTTTGACTATATTTCATAAATATATTTTATATGTTTCTGTCATGATAAATTAAATGTATAAATTTGCATTTCATTTTCCGATAAGAGTTCATTCATTTTCTTTGAGAAATGTTAACTTAAAGAAAGAAATAATCTTGCATGGGATTTTGATTGCAGTTCAATTTAATCACGGAAATTGAGTTGAATTTTGATTCTGCCACTCATTCTTACTATCATTGTTGATTTTGTTTCATTTCCCTCTCAAACTGAAAAGGATTTAACTCGTAAATGATAAATAATATCAGTATACAAGTCTATGACTATACTTCATGGAAATCAAGGTTTATAAGTGTGTGCATTTTGAAACAAAGTTTATTAATTGTGTAATGTTTAATAATTTCACCTAAATGTTCAAATTTATTTTGGCTTGTTTTGTAATCAGTTGTCTGCTACAGCTGTAAGCTTAACTAGATTAGTCTGAATGGTAAACATAGTGAGTCATGACTTATCGACACCAATATTTCGGCAAAGATGGGACACATTTGTTAGCCTGGATATAGCGCATTTCATTGCCAATCTCTGCTGTTATCAAGTGATTCATACGGGGAAGGGGAAACATATGCACTCTTATCTTAACATGCTGTGGATTAGAACACAGATGTGCAGAATTTGGAAGACTTAATTTTGACTTTCTGTAGATATATCTGGAACTAGTTCCAAAATGCTTAATGAGAAGGCTCAGTGATAGACTACTTTCTGATATAGTATTGGTGAAGACTCGAAAGATTAATTGATATTATCTCTTTTTGGGGGACTTCAAATTACTAAATCTTTAAGAGTCGTAGAGGCTTTGTGTCATTAGTAAATTGCTCTATTTATAGCAACATCATAATTATATTATTTGTGCATGCACTGTGTGTTGTATGTCTTGTATTTGTAAAAGACTAGCAATGACGTTGTTTTTCTGAGTATGCCATGACTTGGATGTGTGTTTTCATATCAAAATGTTAGGCAAACAGTTGTAGTTAGCTAGACATGCCAGAAAGTGTGACAAAGTTAGGCATGTCTGCAAAAAGACTTTTCAATATATTTGTATTTTAAAAAATCACAATATAAATCTATGAATTTTATAATAATAAGATTACGTAACAAAATATTGACACTGATTTCAATTAAAGAAGGTATTAACCAGTTAAAATTACTTGGAGTCAGCCTAAAAGTATCTAATCAGTAATATTTGTTTAAAAAATGGTTTAATATCAAATGAACTATTTTCTAAGAATATTTATGGAGAGTAGTTATTCGTCCTCGAAAACCAAATTGAAAAAACGTCATTTGGACCCCATCAATTTCATCTATTCAGGTCAAAGTGACTTTGTTGCCTATGAAATATTCCAAGAGCAGCTTTCATCGAAACTTACATATAGCTAGACAAACTCTGAGATAATTAAGTTTTGATGAAAGCAAGAATCAAAAAACATGCTATCAATCTATAAAGGAATTGCCCCATATCAAAAATCAACTTGAAGGAAAGACAGCAAATTTACTCCTGAAGAACAATAAAAGTTAAGTTTTTATTCGAGGAAATCAGACGGGCTAAATATTACCGAGAAAGGTGTCAAATATAGCTAAACAGGAAGTATGCCAAGACACAAAACTCTCGGGTTTTATTAGTCTGTAGTCCAGATATGGCCGTGATGATAGTTCTTATCGAGGAAAGTAGGGCAGGCTAATCTTTTTCGGGAATAAGTGCTTACATTGTGTTGCTACTGTGTATTTTTTCTACTAGCTTTAGGTACAGCTAGTAAACTCACAGACGATCTAGTGTTGTACAATGTTTGTAATATTGGTGTTTATAGTGATCTGAATTTCAATATAGTTGTGGTCAAAATAGTGATATCAAACTCCTTTATTCTCTTGGCTGCTCTTATAGTAACAAATGATATTTGATTAATTTTCAAAAATCGAAATTTGAAATTAGAGATAAGCAACATACATTTGTTTCACCCTGATGATAGATTGTGACTTGACAACAAAGTGTAATTGTTTGAATTATGATTTGCTTTATACCCTCATAACTTATCAGAAAGAATAATCAATTGATTTGAAATGAAAGCCTATTTATCAATAGGGTCCTATACTGGTATTGTATGCTATTTTTATGAGCATCAAACTGACAAGTTCTGAAAGCACCACCGGTTCATCCTTCATGTAAGACATCATGAACTTAGTCTAGCATGAAATCTGTTGTTAACACATGTATTGATTATTTAGTGATACGTCTTTTGAAGCAGTCTAGCTCATGAATATCTTACATAAAGGAAACACCGCACCACCTTTACCAGGAACTTATAATTATAGAATAGCATCACTGTCACCATTATCAAATGAGCAGCCTCGTTACCCCTCTTAATTGTAAAAGTGAAAAACAAGTTATCAATTTATTTTTAACCCAGACGCTGACACCATCAATGAGATTGCAGAAAGAAAACATTTACCCAATTAAAACAAAAACAGATGATAATGATTGAATTGGGTTCATTCTAAGGGCCAAGCTATGTAATAATGGCGAGATGATTTAATGAAAGGAAGTTATATAGTCTGTATAAAAGTCTGCTGACTTTGTGTGGTAACCATTAAACTGTCTTGACACTCAATTTGCTCTTCAAATAGTTTTAGGATGTTTTTGAAACATGACTTTTTTCAAGATACAGTCCCTGAATTCTGTCTTGGTGAGATTATACATTGAATAGCACATGATGTGTGGTCTGAGGAAAAAAGTCACATATAATTATATCAACGTCTACATTATAAGAGAATCTGTAATGTTGTTCTGATGAGGACTTGTGTGTTACATCAAATATTTATGGGTGGATTTTTAATTTTCATGTTGTATCAAATGCTTATTTTAAAGGTTAAGGAGGTTTGTAACTAGCACATATGAACTTTCCTTTGGGTATGTAGTCGTATAACCTAAACCAAGAGTTCTCAATTTAAATTGCTTATGGACCAGTGAGAGCCAAATACATAACAAAATGAGAGTTCAAGAGACAAACATTCCCTGCTCTTCTATGCCTTACGCCATGTTTTGCGTCTTCTTTTGGGCCATTTGACATTTGTGATAGGCCAGATTGGCCCGCAGCTGCTATTTAGGAAGTCTTTTTGAAATTGTATTAGATTCTAGATGACTTGTTAGTGAAATTATGGAAGAAATATCTGAAATTTTGTTCTTACCTGATAAGGTGTTTAGTTCTTGTCACAATTATAGTATTTTTTATAAAGTCAGGGCACCTCTTGCATAATGACACAGGTAGAGCATATTTTTGATTAGATAGGACAAGGATCCTCTCAGCAATAAGTGAAATCCCTGCACACAGCTATTATTGTACAGACGATTTCAATCGGTTTCATTGATCCGATTAGCAAGCAGAGTCCTAATTAGATGACGTCAAGCAGTACACGTAAAACGGTTTACTATTGTAAATATTACAAACATTTCTCACTCTTTGATCTTTATCGTCCATTATTTATTTTTTATATAACACGGAACGAAATTTGAGTAGTGCAATGTGATTGTTGAAATATCAAGCTTTAGTAGGGTATACATTTCATTGTTTTTCGCTTCCTATTACTTTTTTTCGCTCGTAATATTCATAAAAATTTTCAGAAAATAAAAGCTCAAATCAGCCAGACACTTGCTTGTAAACCCAATTAAAACATCTATGACGTAGGACAAGACATGCGCACCTTTATAAAAAATGCTAATTCGCCGATTAACTAACGCTGCGTGACTTGTATTATTGAATATCAACGTATAATATTTGACCCACATTCAAAAGGTCAAATCGGTGATTTGCTGAAGATTAAATGCGCAGAATCAGTTCAATTAGACATCAGGACCCCTGCTGATTTGAAATTGCACAGGGCTTGAGTTAGGCGATAATACCCGTGCTGCATGTATTGCAGCTGATCTGAAGAATATTTTGTAGGCCTATGTATTTGCTGTGGGGCAATTAATTTGATTAGTTGTACAGCAAAGATCATAGGTATATTATCGCCAAAAAATGTTAACAGTGTAATGAGCATGAAAGGGTTTTATGTGGTTCAGAGGATTTGAAAAGAATTGGTATGTTGATCAATGTAACATGATTCAATAGGCCAAATAAAAAGTTTTATGTGTAATATGTGCTTTTCTTTTTCTATTTCATAATCATCAAAATGTAATTGTACAATAAGATGGATGTTTAAATGTTCAAACCATGGCTCGTTAAGGTAATTTTATAACCACGATTTAATTTATAATCAGCGAAGGAACAATTCAGAAATGTGTTTGCAGTAGACCAGTAGTAATCAATAATTGATAACAAACATGTTCAAAGCTTTTGCGTCCAATCAGATAACGAATATCATAATGTTTTACTATTATGACCTTGCTCCACCCTTCAATTCTATTGGTTGTATGAATGCAAAACCTTTTACCTCTTATCATGAATGGAAAGACCCAAAACTTGTAATGAGGTGCCCTGGCTTTAAAAAAAAAAATACTATAGTGTATTGAGTCCTTGGCACCATGTGTGACACACAAGCAGCTTACAAGTTTTCAAGACACTTTTATATGTCCCAGAATGTCAAAAAATGAATACTTAATGTGACATTTTATCACTATAATGGGAGAATAGTCTGAGAATTATTACTCTCTGGAAGATTGTAATGTTTGTCATAAAGTTTGCTTAAAAATCAGATATCAGCCATCAGGCAGGGTAAATTTATAATAGTGTTTGGAGTGACATATCAGCATTTGACATCATAAAAGGAATCTTGTTGTCCCCACAGATAGTTGTCTGTATAATTTTAACATTCGTGTGTTTTTTTTGGGGTTGTTATGTCCTTTCCGAAAAACCTCAAAAAATGAACAGACAAAAAACAAAACAAAACAAACAAACAAAAAAAAACCTTGGGGAAAAAAACATGAATGCAGATAAGTTCACCTTACCATGTAACATCAAAATACTATCACAATTTATATAGGGCTTTATACAAGTAAATTAACTGATCCAGGGGTTTGCAATTGTTGCACGGATCAATTTTGATGTATTTATTGCCTACATGTGCATTGAACAACTAGAATATATAGTGCTTAAATGTTATCTATACGCCACAGGATTGTGACACACAGTTGCTGAAAATGCACCCTAAATCATGTACCTTCATCAATTGTCTACAAGATTGAACTCTATTTGAAGCATTGTGTTGCAGCATGATAACACTCAACATTAAATCAGACTCAGGATGTGACAATGTACTTTTTGAGTCAATCCTTAATCCTCAATTCATTTGTAAAATAATGTTAAACCAATTTCTACATATTGTATTACAATCCTAAAAATTGATTTAAAATACTTACCTTTTGCGAAAGGGAAATTGATTTGGCCATAGGGGAACCGTAGGCAAGGTACGTTCTAGATAAGTCACCTCCAATCAACCAAGACCAGGATATACCTATTGAAACATTCACAACATGTGAACTGTTATGTACCATGAAAACCACCAGAATCAAATTCTAAATGTCAATTTCATGTTAGATCTGTTCAAAGTTTTAGATTTACTCAGTAGTATACAGCATCTCCTATGAAGGTTGCTGGTTTAAACACCTGTCTTGCCGAGACGTATAAGAATAAAGTCTGGATGACCAATGGATTTGAAAGTTTTTACATTCAATGAATACAGCAAATTCCAACCATCCTAGTTGTTTGCATGTCATGCGAGTGAAGCAGATATCACTTTATGGTTGAGCTCTTGGTCAAGAACACTTTAGCATTAGCTAATGATCAATGTTGAAATTGATTCACTTTGCTTATCATCTTTCTCATGATGGGTAATGGTAAGAGAATGTAATTTCAGGATGAAATGAACTTCGCTGTATGTCTTATTGATGGGTTAAAAACTGACAACTTTCCATTTAGTTAGAATATGGAACTTAGGTAAATTTATCTTTAGCACTGTGGAAAATAAAACATTGTTTTCATTATTTCTTACTAAACTATTACAAATGTTTAGTCAAAAATAAAATTTAAAAAAACCCACCCAGAATAGAGATGACATTTTATGTACTTTAAATACCTGTCTTATAGTAATATCTAGAGATAGTTTACAAACATCATTTAAATGAGAAAGTGGGTAAATGGGAAAGGTGAAAAGGACAACACTCTAGTTAAGAACAACATATGCATCTAGTGACTTAGAAGCTTCAGAAAATGCAATGTAAAGTATACATTCTCACGTCCAATGTGACATTGCTTCATCAAGAGGTTTGAGAACAAAATAGCTGCTAAGTTCTGTGTGACTTGTTATGCCTATACGATGGAATTGCTCAAAATTTTTATCTCACTGTTGGCAAAATTCCTAGAAACTTGGATACATATATGTAGATAAATATGGACAAAGAGGTAAACATGACAATGAATATGTGAAAGTGTTTAATTCTACATGACTTGAATTTCTTTTCCTTTGAAAATTTCAAAGAAGTTAGAGAACATTAAATGAACAACTGTGTGGTAATGAGCCATCTCCACCCACCTATACATAGCATAAATGAGCAAAACAAGAACTGCTTTTAAAAGGTTACACATTATGAGGCCGGATGACGTCATGGCAAATCTCAAAGTAATACTTGCACTTACTCCAAATCTACATCTACGTGACATCATCTGCGGAGTAATTGTACCTTAACCTAAATCTAGATCTAAAATATCTGATGTGCCAGTAGGTAGAAGTGACTGAAATCATAACTAAAATGTCTAAGGTGAAAGTCTTTGTACAATCAGAGGAATATTTCACTAGCCACTTGAGCTTATCAATGCCAGACTTGGCTTGGAACCAAGATCTATAGAAAGCAATGGATCCCAGGGTCTACCTGTTTGTATGCGTACCCACCCCAGATTGCCTGGGATTTGAGAATCAAGATGGGGGAAAGATTGAATATCTGATGAGAGGATGATCACTATCACAGATAGAATTGTCCTTGGTGATCAGTGATGGAGTCCATCATCCATCAGGATGGGATTGTGTAGCTGTCTGCGATGGCTACTAGGCTGTACTTTCCTGCATTTATTTATACTTTGATCAACACCAAATATGCGGGCCTCTTCACATCGCACCAAATATGCAGGCCTCGTCACATCGTGAATTGATACAGATAAGAATGAGCGTAGCTGAACACAGCACAACCTCATGAGATGCAGTGCGCGTTGTACGTGTGAATTGCACGTCAGTATTTATTGCACGTGTGTAATTAGTGGGATTATGTTTACTATAAACGGATGAAGAAAAGTCTCACAATTCCTGCCTATTTAGTGTTGATCAAATTATAGAAGTGGAATTGATTGGTTAATTTTGAGAGGCTATGTTTAATTTGATGTGTGTGTCAAGAGTGAAATACGGTCTAAAATGAAAATAACAATTTGAAATGAAAATACACTTCCAGAAATTCAAAAGTTACTTTTTTTCTACTACATAACCTACTGTAATCCATATTCTATTCAAAAATAAAGCTCAATAAATAAAAAGATGATTCCATTGGAACAATAATGAGACAAAATGTTAAGAAAGTAGGCAACAAATGTGATAAGTCATGAATGATCGTGTACTTATGTGTCTGACAGTGAACCCAAAGTACAATGTGGTTTCCTTGATTACTGCTTCATGTGACAAATTGTGGTTGAGAAAAGAACTCTTTTTCGATGATTTGATTCTCGTAATTAGATTTTAGGAAACTGTTGTGTCTGGAAATGAAGTATTGTGGCCAGTCTTTTTGATTTGTTAGTATCTCTAGTTAGGAATTGTAGAGACTGTTAGTAATGATATTTATTTGATCATACACAAAGTAAGTTGAATTCAGAACGAAGAATCAAAGTTATTATTATATACATCCCTACACCCCACACAAATCCATTTATGTTTGAGAGTTCAACCTAGTAAAACATTTACTCTGTACATTTTTACTTTCAGGTTAACTTATCAGTTCAATTTATGTGAAACAAGGGACATACTTTTTGACATTGACAAATTTGTTTATTGCATTATAAAAAGTTTCAACAACTTTCATTTAATCTAGATAAACCCTTGCACTTAATTTTTTCAGATTAATTACATCTTTGGTATGACGAAAACACAAGTGAAACCACAGAGAGTTTGCATTATCTTTTCTTTTTATTCATTTAATTTTTTTCATTTAAATTATATAGATCTTTTGGTTTCGTGTGTGTATAGCTTATGGCATATGAAATAGAAAGTTTAGCTCAGGAGGAAGTCAAAAGAAGACAAATGTCATGGGATTCATAGTAGATTTTGGCCAAACCAATTGGGCAGTTATCGAATATACATTCATATTTTCATTATGTGAGGTGTAAGAAATGGACATTTTAATTCTTGTGTGACTTGTTTCTTGGATTAACAATCAAAATGGCACAAGTTGGTGAGTCAGTATCTGGTTTAGTTCTTTCTGAATGTAGAAATATTATCTTAAGTTTATGGGAATTTGAAAACATTTTAACCTATTCAATAATGGAATGTCATGAGCATCAATTCAGTGACGCAAAATGACAGACGATATTATCAAAGTGGCTAACAGTATAAATACGCATTAGGAGCGTTAAATGTTACGTGTGCCAAATGTATAACGAGGTAGCGATTGTCTTGTTGCTGGTTAAAGACGCTCAATCAAATCAGTTTTTACTGCTGACAGATTTTGATGAAAATAGACGCAGGGTATTAAGTCTGTATTTATGGATGAGATTCAGTTTTAATTAGTGTAACATTTAAATGCCACAGTACAGGTCAAATTTTTTTTTTCTTTTGTCTACTGAGCTGATAGCATTTGCTTATACAGTTTATATGTAAAAAATAAACATGTAAATAGAGAAATTTCAGTCCACATTTGGGAGAATTTCATAGAGTTAAGTTTTATTTAGAGTGTAATAATGTGGGTTGATGCAAAATACAGTCACTTTATACCCATAGATAATTTGTTTGGAAGAGCATTGATAAATGCTTTCCTTTGAAATGGATATTTTTAGAACTCTGTAACATAGTACATACATTTGTGACATTTCTGTAATGTATCACAGAAGAGAGAGTTGAAGAGGGAATTCATTTTTGTAAACCAACATTATTTTGTTAAAATGTGTCCCGTCATATCTTAAGGTACCTTAAATTCGGCAGAGTAAATTACGAGATACGGGCCATTGAAGCTGAGCATAGTCAAAAACCACGCCCAAGGTCGAATTTCTAATTTCATCAGAAATGCTACCTTTGAAGTGTAGATTCTTATAAGTATTTTACAAATGTTTCTGACCAATTTTTGCTGCTTTTATTTTTTAGCTTTAGAATATTCTGCATGATAACATTTAGATAGACAAAAACAGTGTATACTGTCAATAGTTGTCAAAGTTGATAACCCCATTGCGATTACAGTGAGTGATCTGTAAAGTGATATACAAACTTGTTAAAATCTGGTTCTGTCTCTTAATTAAACCATACTATGTCCATTGTTTGTAGTATACAAACCAAAATGTAATGGACCATGATAGACCCCTTTACTTGCCTAACGCTACCCCAAGAAAAAAAAAACCTTCATATGTTTTTATTTTGTTGTTTCAGCTCCTGGACCATCAACAGACATGTCTTCAACACAGAACAACTCGTTATTTACACCTCCACCAATAAGCCATCAAACTGGACATACTGGCAGGATTGTAGGCCTTGTCTTTGCTTTGGCCTATATCTTGCTGCTCATTATTGTGGGAACAACATTCATTTTTGTCAAGTAAGTGACATCTTTCTTTCATTTCTTTACATATGTGACTATGAGCCGTAAATGCCAGAAACTTCATTTTGCGCTACAGGTGAAAATACATGTCAAGGTCGTAATTTGCCGAAATTGATTTTTTGACAGATTCACAATCCTTGTGCTTACTACAAAATACCAGCAAAGTTTCATTTCAAGAAAATGATAGGAAATGTAAAATAAATCTGCATATTTTTAAGACAATCAACAGAAAATATAGGGCTTACTGATCTTTGAACGTGTTTATCTCAGTTATACGTTTTACTCCCTGACAACCTTTGACGGACCATAACTTCACTTCTGGAAATCGTGTTAAGTTTATTAAGGGGTCATTTTAATCCTTAAAGCATGGTCTTTGCATATAATTAAACAAGTGAAAATGACAAGTGGTGGCATTTACGGCTGGTTTGGATGGACGGTCACATTTTTGATCCTGATGTAACATTGCCAAACTGTTTTACACGTTCATAAAATGTCTTTTCCACTTTCACACATTTATAAAGTGTCTTCATATAAACACAGCAAACAAAACATGATACACCACTGTAAAATATTTCTTGCTCAACACAGGTGTTGTAGAAAAATGATATCATAGACAACATAAAAGATTGACAATACATATCAGTTCAGAAATAAATATATATATATATGATACATAATAAATTGAAAATGATAAGAGTTGAGCAACTTTTTATTGGAGGTAAAAGCAAAGTAAGCCAACTTGATGTGTTGAAAATAGAAAACAATATATAGGTGTAATAATAGTTTATATAGATGTATACAGGCCTAAAGCAAATTCAACAGGTAAAAAACAGAAACAATTTATAGACCGAAAGTTCACAGATATAAACATAAAACGGCACCACGTTTCAAGTGATATAAAGCCCTTTTCATCAGGCTAACACAAAACAAGCAAGCACAGTGAAGAATCTACAAGAAACTATATACAAAATATGTAAATAATTCTAGAGATCAAGAACATCAGATTAGAGCACTTTAGTAATTTTAATAATCTTTGAATGGTGCAATGGGTCGGCAACACCAATTAAAGATTGAGATTGTATGCATATACCAGCTGTAATCAAACTGGTCACTCCAATCAAGCAACGCGCTGTACACTTGTTTGGATGGCGTATCTGACACTTACATTATTGGTGAATTGGAAAATATCTTGCTGGGTGTATTTTTTTCACAGCTACAGTTTCCCAATGCTTGATGTTAAATTTGATATAATAAGCAGATATTTATCAATCTGATATCTCAAAAGACAATAATATGAATAAGGCCTAAAAAATAAATGGTTTGTTTGCCCTCCAGTGGAAAAATTAAAATTTTGGGTTGGTCGGTTGGTTGATCCCCCCTCTGCACATATATTTTAAAGAATGATCTCATTTCATAGGCTTTATCAAGAGCACCAAGCAATGCAGGGCTTCATCAAAGTCATTACTTAGAGTAAATATGCATTTTATACTACTAAATACTACTAAATGTGACTTTATACTGCTAAATTTTACATTTTTTGTCAAAAATATTGAGTTTTCATATTTTAGTTGTTTGAAGAAAAAAAACCCTAAAATACCCGACCCAAATTTTTGGTATTTTACGGTCGGTCCGCAGAGGGCAAACAAACATTTTTTTAGGCCTAAGTACGTCAAAAAGAATTCTGACTTTAGAAATAATTATACTGAAAAGGCTTATTCTTGTGAGAAAAGGTTGCAAACCTTGTATCATCTTGTTACATCTGATAATAATGCTGCCAGTGGTTCTATGCCATAGACAAAACTCACACCTTTCAAGAGCACATATATTAACCTAAAAATTGAACAAAATGTGAAAGTCATCCCATAATGCACACATTCTACACTAGTCATGGATAGATTCATTATTTATACTGGGTAGAATTGGAGCATCACAAGAAGGGATACTTTGACACTTGACATAGTGATGTTGACTTGAGAGAGTTTGATTTGCTCTGAGTACACACATCTCTCAACACGGTTTGATATTAGGTACCTGTCGGAATTAAATCAATGTGTTTTGTGAAATAGATGAAGCATTTCCATCAAGCAAACTGACATCATAAAGATGGCCAGCATAGCCAACTTGCTAGTGGTTAACAACAAAGATATTGCACAGACTTGGAGGTTTGGATATTAAACACAGGTTTTAAATATCTTAACATAGATATAAGTTATTTTGAGATATGATATCAAATTGATAATATAAGCACTGACCTGCAAAACCAAAACTTCCAACCAACACATTTTTAACACTTTGTGTGTTAAATCTTTCAACTTTATTTATCTAACACTAACAGGAAAATAATTTATATTATGAAACCTCACTTTTTTTGTCCTCACAATAAAATAAGCTATGAAAATATATTAAAGATTGATCAAACTTTTTGACCTCAATTTTTGTGCATTGTTTGAAAATATATGATGTAGTATATTGTGAATTTTTCGTACTTGCAAGCAGTGTTTGGATATATGATTTGTGGTACCAAATTCTCTTAATATCTTCCTCTAGGTCAATTAGTCAAGTTCTATAGATATTTAAAGTTTTCACTTTCAGCCTAATTCAAATAAGGGGAAATTTTTGAAACTTTTGCTTTCAGTGTACCATTATAGATAAATGTTGAAACTTGTGCTTTCAGTGTACCATTATAGATGCACAGTCCCATATTAAAGGTCATATGAAATTTTCACTTTTAAGTATTACTTACTTTACTTTCATCGACCACGGTCGGAAGCCATGATGAACTTCTTCCAGAGTAGCCTGTCATGCATCAGTTCCTGTAGTTTGTGTTGTCCAAAACCCACATCCAGACTCAGCAGCTTTGGGTAGGTCAGCCGTGGTCTCCCTTGGGCACGTACTCCATGTGTGGGGCTCCAGAAAACTAGTTGTGAGACTGGTTCTTGAAGTCTCCTTGTGCAATGTGCTGCAAAGTTAAGACGGCGACCTCTGACAATTTCAGATATCTTTGGTAGATTGCCATAGATCCTGTCCCTAGTAGGATGGTTTTTCCAACTGAGGTTTTGCACTGTCATCAACAGTCTGGTGTAACACCCATCAAGTCTGGCCTCGAGTCTATCTGTGATTGTCCATCCTTCTGCACCATAAAGTAGGATGCTTTCTACTGCAGCACAGAAGAAACTGATCTTTAATGGAACAGGGAGATTTGATTTCCACACAGTTGACATTTTATTGCAAGCTTTCCAGGCAAGTGCTTTTCTGATCTGGAAATCCTTCTCAGACCCATCCACCCACGAGCCAAGGTATTGGAAGTCGTCGACAAGCTCCAGGTGGCATCCGTCAATGGTGGACAGGATGATGTCAGGCATGTTGTAACACATAAATTTGGTCTTACTGGCATTCATTTGGAGCCCAACTGAGACAGCAGCACTCTCAACTTGGGTAAGAAGATTCTGAGCTTGTTGTAACGTGTCAGACAGAAGAGCTATATCATCAGCAAAATCTAGATCTGTTATGACATAAGCTGGCTGTCGTCTGCTTCTGCTTGGTATTACAGTGAAGCCAAGATCGTCTCTGTCCTCATCAACGGCCAGTCTCATCACATAGTCAAGGACGATTATGAAGAGATAGGGTGCCAAGGTATCGCCCTGAAGAACTCCTGCCTGAATCTCAAAGGGGTCAGTCTCTCCATCTGGGGATAGGACTACTGCCTGGGTGTTGTTATACATTATGTTTATGGCTTCCAATATGGTCGCAGGTATTCCATAAGCATGCAACATTTTCAGCATTTTCCCTCGTGTGTACTGAGTCGAAGGCCTTCTTGAAGTCGATAAAGGTTATAATACACTCAAGATTTTTAAGTATAAGTTTGAGCTAACACTACCTTTACAGTTTGTTTGATTTGTTTTAAATTTTGTGTTTACTTGTCTCAATCTATTTTTAAAATTTCAAATATATTAATAGAGATTTGTCTACTATTGTTTTGCCAATGTTTCCAATGAACAGATGAATTCCCTTTGACTAATACTTTCTTTTGTAGGATCAAGAAAGTATGTAATTATTATGTAGTGAAAATCTTAGGAATGTCTGAATAGCTCACCATGTGCAATTTACATTACCAAACCCTCCATTGGTATATATTTGTTCTGTAAAATAGTCTTAAGTTAGCTATATTATGAATGGTTACTTTCCAAGGCACCTCAATAATGTATTTTTAGCCAAGTTGTTGATCTTGTTATGTTCCTTTGTGATGAAAGTTGTGGCTTGTTTGATTCTATTTAAAGAATTTTGTAGAATGTTGAAACAGGTGAAAAATAGGTTGTGATGGGGAATTAGTCTTGCCAGTAGGTTTAGGGTGACATTAGGGTTAGGTTATGTAAAGCTTGAACAAAGATTATGTTCAGCTTAATTTCATTACATTGTATTTTGAAAAGTTTTGAAAAGGCAGTAGAAGGGTAAAATAAAGGGTTGTTTAAAATATCACAGAAAAGGTTAAAACTGTGGCCTTGTACAAAGACTCTATGTAAGCTTACTCAAAAGAATATGGGACACTAATGATTATTTTCCACCTGATCTTTTTCAAAATGTTTTCCAAATTTCATAGACACTTTTGATGATTTCATTCAGTCTACTCATCACAATGATATGTGGTGAAGGAATGGCCAAACAAGTACATTATAGTATTTTTAATAATTAAGTTTCTCCATTTGCGGGTTTTTTGGAGAACAACGCTTGTTGCTACAGTGGTTTGGGTGAAAATCATGCATATTTACAGCGTGTGATTGGCCTAATTCCAGTGCTTATGAAGCGCAGACAATCGCGTGTGTTATGCTCAAGTTAAACGATGCAGTACGCAGGGAAACTTACTAAATGAAAAAACTATAGTGTATTATGCAATTCATGATTATCTAGAAAAATTGTTCCTCGTGCAGTGCCCAGTTGCTGTATTTATATGCTACACATCTATTTTAAGTTGCCTATGTTTTAAAATATCATGCCTAATATAATCATGGTAGCCAATTATCCCCACAGCATATGGAATTTGGTACTGTCATAACATGCTACATTTAGTTATAAATTACATTCAGAAAGCAAATGCGCATCATCTCTGCATCATGGTCATATGCAGAGTCGGTGTTTAGTTTTAATCCATTTGCCTTATTCCTGTCTGGCCTGCAGGCAACCTTACCACCACATCTGGTTTTCCTATTAATTGTTATATGCGCTGTTATATTCCAGCATTACTTGTTTTTGGTTTTTGATGTAGACCTTTCTAAATGAAATAACCTGTTATGTTCATATACACTGGAGCAAAGAAATGCACATATTTTCACGGTCAAGGTCTGTGGTTGCGTGCTTCACCAGTGTGAAATCAGGTAGAAAATTTGACTGAGAACTGGAAATGAACTGGATGAAAATGATGAAATCTGATTAGTTGAGGAAAAAAGCAAATCTTAATTGTTTTTTTCATTGGCTATGAAATCATAGTTAAATATATTGTTGCATTCTATTCTCTCTGAGTAGTGCCATGTTACATGTAAAATGATTTGGTAGATTTGACCTTGAAAAAATACTTATAAATCTCCAAAATTTGATTCAAATTAAAAAGAAACCTCTGTGCAATTTTGTAAATTCCTTTTTGCACTCGTCCATATGTATTATGCAAGTTGGCATAAAAATCTTGTAGCACCACATCTGGGCTTACTTTGCCTTTACCTTCCCATCAGATATATTGGATTAAAGTTGATTGTGTTGCATGTCTCAAAGTCTCTGTGCTGGCAGACAAGGTTGTAACAAGTCAAGCATTTAAAGCAATTTATTTCAAAGCTAATGTATTTAGACGGTATGCTCTTCTACTCATGGCCTTCTTAATACTGGCATTCCTAATAGCACTGCTTTGTCTCTTTGTAAATACTTTACATTGGGAAAGACACAATTTGACATTAATGACTGGCTTACATCCCACTGGCTTACATGGATGTAAGTGAGGGTAGAGACATTTTCTGGGGCATGGAACACTATTCCAATTTTGGGACTATGGTTTTAATGTATAGTTCTCGCTAGCTCAGTCTGTTAGTTCTTGGACTGTTAAACATAAGATATTGATCGTTCCGCGTTCGAGTCCAGCTGGAGTTGAGTGTGTGAATTGCTCAAGCTAGAGTTGCGCCAATATCTAGGCCGCAGTTAGCCCTTTGGCCCCAAGGAGTCCCGGTAGTGATTTAACCCAATGATAAGAACTGCTCTGTAAAGTGTGCTGAGGCCGTGTGGAATTGCAAGTCAGGGGTACCGCGTAGTGCACTATCAATCACCTGCAATTTAATTTTTAATTTAATGAATACACATATAACCGGGGAGCACGGGGACCCCCGGGGCATCCGTCTGCTATTTTTATATTACATATGTAGAAAGACTCCCTGTAGTATGCTGACTATGTGGCTTCAGGGACCCCATGTGAAAAGTGCACACAGACCCCCCTACGGGGGTCCCTAGGGGGTCAATTTTCAACATTGTCAAAAGTATGGCAATATGGGGGTCAAATGAAAGGTCTTGAAGCATAGAATCTAAATATGATGTCTGTTTTGTTCAAAACATCTCTGTATTCATAGTGAGATCCAAAATGGCCGCCAAAATACCCTTTTTATGCACGAAAATTGGATATATAGACAATAAATCAGCAAAATATTCAAAATAATCACTGGGAATTGGCTTAAGCTAGGTTAAAACAGAACCAGGGAAACAGTTATCCCTTCATCAACTTTTAAGCATGTTTAAATTTATTCAAAATAACGCTCATATCAAGTTCCAAAATGGCTGCCAAAATTGTTTTTTATGCACAGAATCAGGTTACATCAGCAATAAATAGGCAATAAAAACATGAAATATTCCAAATGATGACTGAGACAAAGCTTTAGAGGACACAACAGGTACAATTATCCCTAAATCATGTTGTTAGAATTTTTAAAATTCAAAATGGTGCCCATGGTAAGTTCAAAAATGGC
>JXSR01S056347.1:30396-47287 GCA_000969725.1 Ophiothrix spiculata | reverse complement strand
GAAAAGATTGAACTTTCATATAATACCATTAAAAGTATAGAAATAATTACAGGGGGAATGTGGTCATCGCTTTTCTGAGAAGGTTGTCCCTTCCTATCCTTTACTGTGTAAGGGGCAAAGTTTGACCCCCTGTAAAATGAGCTGTGTGTACTTTTTTATGGGGGTCCAGCTTAGGGGAGGTGGGGAATACTAATATGTATCTGAAAATCACTAAGAGATAAAAATAGCAGAGATAGCCCTTTTTTACCCCGTGCTCCCCGGTTAATACTTTGATCCATTTGTAAAGACATTTTTGGTAGGTAATATTATAAGCCTGCTCAAGACCTTGCTGAATCTGAATTACACTTTTTGCCATTTCATATGTATGTTTTGATATTAGCTAATTATATTTTGAATTTGTTACAAATTAAATTTTTGCCAGTTAGGCCAATCAAACAGCAGAAAAGAAGTCAACTCCTTTAAACGTTTTATAGGAAATTTAGCAATATTACCCTCTGGAAATATAAGCATTACCCCGAGCCCCATTTATCATTTCAAATGATGCCAAATTTTCTATATCTATATGTATTACTTGCTATTTAATATAGTTATCTATAGAATCAGCTTGGCTATCAGGCAGATAGTGTTTCATGTTATGTCAGCGTTGAAGAGAAACTCAAGTAGGCATTGTTGAAACTGGTTCGTTATAATCAGCAGGAATTTGTAGCAATATAAAGAGTACAGGGAGTCATTTGTGCCCTTGTGGTATTTTGATACTTAATCTTTGGTTTGTTATATTCAGCAGGAATGTGTAGCAATATTGATAAAGAGTACAGGGAGTCATTTGTGCCCTTGTGGTATTTTGATACTTAATCTTTGGTTTGTTATATTCAGCAGGAATGTGTAGCAATATAAAGAGTACAGGGAGTCATTTGTGCCCTTATGGTATGTTGATGCTTAATCTTTGGCATTGAGAGTAATGAGTTTGACCATCCCCTTTTCCTTTAGTCTTATGTAGCAGTATCACAGATTGCAAAGCTATGTGATAACTACAAAAGCATTATCATTGAACTTAAATATTTTATAATCATGAAACATTTCTGTAATATTTACCTTGACAATTTAGTGTTAATTATATTGATCGTAATATAAGTATTTAAGGTGTAGGTTCCGATTACATTCTCACCCCCCAGGGCTCAACCGGAAGTAGTATATTAGTCTTTTAATTATATTTGCAATATAAGTATCCAACTGATACAGAAAATGAAGATAACTTAAGATAGAAATGGGCCAATTTGGGACACCTTACGCTGTTGATCTTTGACTGCTTAAAACCATTTTCATATTACATCATATCATGAAGAGGTTGAACAGCATTTATGCTATGTCTTATAAGTATGGATATTGCGTAGTTAATGGTCTCTTAATTCGCATTAATCATACCGGAGCCTTGCTCATAATCTTGTGTGGCTAGGCCAGGGCTAGGCTTATTTATGTTTGCACTCGCCAAGTATTATACAATTTTATTAAATAGTTATCTGCTACAATGTTAATAACTTTTTTTTACATCCAATCTGTTAATAAGATCATTCAACTTGTGTTACTGAGTATGATAAATGTGATGAGTTTGGAAAAATTGCAAAATGAATTGAGTTTCTATTCCAAAAATGAAGTAACAGGAGATAAATAGAATACAGTGTTCTCTTTAAACAAGAGCTGTTCTTTTCTCCTGTATATGACACATGTTAAACGTTGACTCTTCAGAGGAGATACTGACATATTTAATCTTGACCTGTATTTTGATAAATCTTTAGTAAGTGACTAATTAAGCTGAAGGAATTAAGTATCTATTTTCTCTGTCGGGTTACCTTCAGTGCTTCAGTTTCAATCATGGGATTTGTATTAGATTAATAGGTTACTAGGTTATTACACTTTAGGGCTTCAACACAACATAAGCATACACTTGGCTCTTAGTGCATGAGTGACAACTACTGTCAAGTGCTACAGTTTTGCTACATATTATTCATTTTTGATGTAAGAATGTACATTTTATGATTAGAATATCTCATATCCTTGCTGTCTTCCAAACCTCTTCAATTATTCACACAAACCATATTATTACTCAAAAGATATTGCATAAAAATACACGTTTTGAATTTCAAATATACTCTATAAGACATGCATGCACCTGATACATACTCAAGTATTGAAGGTGGCCATGTGATGTTTGTGCAGATTTATGTGCTGATGCTTTTGGAAATGTGAAATATTTTACTTACTATATTTTCATCAAGCACCAACTTACAACACAAACTTTATTGCACTAAATCATTTTTTTTCCTGTTTGAAACAAGGGTTGTAATAGTCTAAAATAGAGCATGCATAACTTGTTCCTGACTGTACATCATGTTCCTAGGCATAGTAAATTTTCGTATTACACTTGCAATTTAACTGCCTAGTTTTAATTAATGTCAAGCGTTGTCAAGTGATGCTGTCATTCTTAAATGATGCTGAAAAATAATCCATGCTGTCATTTTTAAAGGGGTTGCATGTGAAGTCATATGTAGAAACTTAATATAAGCATGCAGTATATTTAAAGGTTTGTCAATCAAAGAAATCGAAGTTCAAGAAATTGAAGAAGGGAACATATATCAATTATATTCAGAATGTAAACAATATTTCTTTATTCCCAGATTTTAGACAAATATAAGGTGTCTAAATAGGACATTATTTTTGAAAATGAAAATGGATAGCTGAACATAATCAAGGTAGGGACAAAATGGGGGAAAAAAATAGATATGCAAGTTAAGATTTATAAACTTATAAACTCCTCTAAAATTGCAAATTTTTTCTTCACATTTCAATGTCAAAATTCTACTTAATCATGTATTTAAAGAATTGATTTCCTTACATAGATATTGAAGTAAATCAACCAATGAGCATAGTTAAGTTACTATACCCGATGCTTGAAATACAATGCAATAACTGAGCACACATTTTGAAATGACTTAGAGCAGTTGTCTTAAGTACCTTTAAGATGAGTTCGATATGATGTGCTCAGTACTTAATGGCTGACAGAAGCCAAGAACATGTACAGGTGGTGATGCGTGTATGTGAAGAGAAAATGAGCATCTTCCTGTCAAATTGTCAAGAATAAATAGTTTGATGTCATCTGGTCTTTGCTGGAGGTGATCTCCTTATGAATGATGTATGAATGTATTTTTTGTTGAATAGCTAAGAACAGTGTGGAGGAGGGAAATCTATTTCAGGAAACCAAATCAGGGGAACTGATTACATATGATTTGTGCCAAGGAGCTCTATACTTTGTTCTGAATACTTTAAGGTTGACCTTGCTTTATCAAAATAATGGCGCCATATTTAGATTAAATTTTTATTGTTTTTTTTGGGCTTTTTATTGGCCATTATGCAAAAACAGATTTGGTAACAGTTATTCTCATTTTCCGATCATGGTTCTCTATGGGCCAAAACATAGTCGGCCTCCAAACAAAATTTTCACTACCAAACATTTGGTCGTGGCGTCAAAATGACGATTGTCTTCAAATGAAATAACGTCAACACCAAGTTGAAACCAAATAAAATTTCGCACTAAATTGCACATGTGTTGAATTGCCATATACATTGCCTCAAATGTTTGCTACCGGTTTATAGGTTAAATTTGATCGCAAATATTTGGTGATGTCACGACTAAATGCTTCAATTGGTAGCGAAAATTGTGTTTGAAGGGCGACTATGGTTTGGCCCTATTTTGCCATTATGATTATATTTGACCAATCTTATATCTCAATTAGCCAAAAGCTAAAATCTAAATGAACCTGAATTCAAGTCATGATGAAAAGGCTTGTGCTTGCAGTAAAAAGGAAAATAATAATGCAAATCGTTCTATGTAATATGCCATAGACAAAACATTCACCTTTATAAGAACTCATACATTAACCTAAAAATCGAACGAAACGTAAAATCCATACCATACTTGCCCACTTTCTACACTGGTAATAGTAAGTTTATATCTACTGAGTAGAATTGGAGCATCACAAGAAGGGATACTTTGACACTTGACATAGTGATGCTGACTTGAGAGAGTTTGATTTGCTCTGAGTACATACATCTCTCAACAAGACTTGATATTAGGTACCTGTCTGAATAAGGTAAAGGTGCTTTGTGAACTAGATAAAGCATTTCTATCGGGCAAACTGACATCATACGTCATAGATGGCCAGTATAACAAACTTGCTAGTGTTGAACAGCAAAGATATTACACAGATTTCGAGGCTTGGATATTGAAGACAAGGTACAGAGTGAAATTATAAATTAAGTTATTTTGGGAAATGGAATCAAATTAATGAGCACATACCTACAAGACCAGAACTACTGACCTTAATTGTAACACTGTGTGTGTCATATCTCTCAACTTTATGCATCTAACAGGAAAGTAATTTAAATTGCAAAACTTCATATATTTTTCCCCACCTTTAAAGAAAATATCAAAAGGTTTTAAAGATTGATGAAACTTCTTGGCTTGATTTATTTTCATTGTTTGAAAATACTTTTGACCGATTTAACTAATATTTAGCAATGGTTGCTAAACCCCATTTTGATAGTTAACTCCAAAAATGATCGCTAAATAGATGTTATAAGCGATCATTTTTGGAGTTTATCGATCAAAATGGGGTACGCGACCATCGCTGAATGTTAGTCATATCGGCCCCTGATGTAATGTTTTGTTTAAACAGATGTGTGAACCTTTATAAGCAATAAGCAGTATTTGGATTTGTGATTTGTTGTTACAAACTCTCTAAAATGTCTTGTGCTAGATCAATTAATCAAGTTTTATAGTTTTCACTTTCAGTCTTGTTGAATTAATGGGAAAGTGTGTTTGTCAACTTTTTCTTTCAGTGCACCATTATAGATGTACAATCCCAGACAATGGTTTCATATTCAAGGTCATACAAAAGTGTTTACTTTGATATTGAAATTTTCCAGTTAGCATTAAAGGGGCATTGGACACAATTTTGAAATTTTGTTTGTTGATGATTTACACTTTCTATGTTAGAAAATAACTGTCAATTACCAGATATCGGGAAAATTTTGAGCAAATCATTCTCAAAAGTCACAAATTTGAATGTTATTTTATTTGTTGATTTTGGGTATGAAACTATTCTCTAAACGTATGTATTGATGCTATACAATGGAAAAGAGCAAAAGATTTGTTTGTAAAACATTCCTTTCACATTATAGATTGCAGAAAAAAAAATCATTAGATCTCATGAAAAGGCCAATTCTAGAAATTCAACTATAGAGGGCAGTATTTATCGTTGTCGACAACGATAATTACAAATAAGAGAATATATAAATATTTTGATATATAGGGTTTGAATTTGACAATGAAACTTTGCATGCTGTCATTATTACTACTAATACTTCAAATGATGCAAAAATCTCAAAATGTTTGGGGAAAAGTTTGGGGATGATGCTGAACATGTCCAATGCCCCTTTAACAGTTCGTATTATTTGTTTTATTTTGTAATTCCGTGTCCAAAAGAATATATTTTTTTTTAAAGTGTCAAATATAGTTACAGCTATTTATCTACTAGTATGCCAACAATGTATACACAAGAATTCCATTTGATTGAACTTCTCCTTTTGTAGGGCAAGAAAGATATGTTCTGTCTAGTGGTAAAATCTTAGTCTATGTCTTTTAACATCTCCGCTGAAAAGTCAGTTTTATTATGATTTGTTACTTTCCAAGGCACTTCAATAATGTATTTTTAGCCAAGTTGTTGATCTCTTTATGTTCCTTTGTGATGAGAGTTGTGGCTTGTTGAGTTCTATTTAGAGAATTGTGTATGAATGTTGCAGCAGGTACAATGGTTAGATTTGATTGGGAATTTGTCTTGTTTGTAGGTTTAGGGTGACATTAGGGTTGGGTTGTGTAAAGCTTTAATAAAGATTATGTTCAGCTTTATTTCATTACATGTTATGTTGAAAGTAGGGTTAGAATTATGAATGGCAGGGCTAGAAATTCGTTCATTGTTGCGAGATCTACTGGGGGAGAACCTTTGCAAGAATCTTTGGATTCTATACATTCATACACAATGTGTTTGCCTCATTTTATAAGAATCTATTTGGATTCTTGCAAAAAAAAATTTGGGAGAATCTCTGCGAGAATGGATTCTCGGATTCTCGCCGAATTTCTAGGCCTGAATGGGCAAGGTTAAATGGTTGTTTGGAAATATGACTGAAAGTTATGTAACTGTTAACTTTGAGAACCCTGAGTAAGCTTACTGAAGTGAATACAGGATACTATTGGTTGTCTTTCATGGAATCTTGGATGTTTTCCAGAATTTCATAAAAAGTTATGACATTTAGTCTTACCAGTATAGTTAATGGTATACATGGTGAAGTATTGGCAAAACAAGTATATGAGAGCAAACTCCGCCAGTTCATCTTAGGAGCTCTCCTGACGAGGATGTGTGTTCTTCACATCGAAATATTTAGGTAAATATTTCACTATCTCATTGTGTTGAAAGACTGTTTAAACTGTATTTGCTATATAAAACTCATTGTTGGTTGTTGTCATCAATGAATAACACATTGAAGCATAAGTAGTGACAAGGTGTTTTATTAAAGTGCTATACTACATCTATTTAAAGGTTCAAATGTTTCAAAATAACATGACTAATATATCATGGGAGCCAATTATCATTAGAGCATATGGAGTTACTGTATAACATGCTACATTTAGTCATAAATTACATTCAGAAAGCAAATGCACATCATCTTAGCATCCATGGTCATGTTGGTATTTACTCTTAGTCCATTTGCCTTATTCCTGTCTGGCCCTGCAGTCAACCTTACCACCGTGTCTGGTTTTCATATTAATTGTTATATGTGCTGTTATATTCCAGCATTACTTATGTTTGGTTTTTGGTACCTTTCTAAATGAAATAACCTTTTATGCTCATATACACTAGAGCAAAGAAATGCACATATTTTCACGGTCAAGGCCTGTGGTTGCGTGGTATATCATTGTGAAATCAGGTATAACGTCAATAATTTTATGTTTGACTGAAAACTGGAGATGAACAAGAATTATGGTAATGAAATCTGATTAGTTAGGAAAAGTAAATCCACAGTTTTATTGGCTATAAAGGCTTAGTTAAACAATCATGATTGTATTTTTTTCCCCGAAATGGTGATGGTCAATCTAAAAGGATTTGACAAATTTAACCTTCAAAGTCTATATGTAGATTTGTAAATTTGATTGTACCAAAATGTAATTAATAACCTCTGTTTAGTTTGGTAAATCCCCTTTTTGCAATCACTCGCATGTATTGTGCAAATTGGCATAAAACCTTGTCGCAATGCATTTTGACTTTGCTTTTACGTTCACATCACATATTGGATTAAAGTAGACTCTGTCGCTTGTATAAAATTCTCTGTACTGACAAACAGGGTTGTAGCAAGTCAAGCATTTAAACAATTCATTTCAAAGCTAATGTATTGATGCTGTGCTCTTCAACTTATATCCATCTTATACTGACATTCCGTTTGACGCTGCTTTGCCTAGATCTGTAAATACTTTACATTTGAAAAGTCAGAGTTTTACATTAATGGTTGGCTTAACAATTTAGAGGAGGATATAGAGGTTTCTGTGGATAGAACACTGTCCCAATTTAGTAACCTTACACATTTAATGAATTGACTTCGCAAAATATTCTATTTTGAAAGGATTTTTAGAATGTGTTTTGGTTAATATGTTTACAAGCCTGCTCAAGACCTACCTGAACCTGAATGCCACTTCTGCCGAACAGGTTGAAAACATTTTTTGTGTATGCTTTATTTAAGCTTAAAATATTTTGATTTGAAATTATGCAGGTAATCCCTATTATTTTTAGCAAATGGAGCTCAGGATCTTTTAAAAGAGCATTTTTATTTAGCATGTTACTTTAAAATTGAAAGCATAAAGAGGTCCAGGAAGTGGCAGATTACTTGTTATATATTATTTCAAGTGATACCAAGTATACATATGTGATATTGAAGTTTACTCTGAAGTTTAGTAATTATGGTTACCGGAGCTTTTTAATTTGATTTTTGTTTAGGATTCTGAATGTATCGAATTTCAATACTCTTCTCGAAATGTTATTTCCATTATACAATACATTTAGGATATACATGTGATATTGAAGTTTACTCTGAAGTTTAGTAATTATGGTTACCGGAGCTTTTTAATTTGATTTTTGTTTAGGATTCTGAATGTATATCTAGTTGTTTTAATTTATTCAAATTTTCATTTAGTCATCAATTGTGTATATTTTTTAATGTATATTAATCACATGTATCTATATAGTTAATTATTTATTGTTTTTTAACTTTTATGATTTTACTCTTCACATGGACACGTGGCAGAACAATGTATATTGAACGTGTTATTTTACCGTGAATAAAGAAAGTTATTATTATTAAGAACAATCTGTATATATAAGTCACTATTTAATATAGTTATCTATAGAATCAGCTTGGCTATTAAGGAGATAGTGTTTCATGTTATGTGAGACCCGGGGGGCTACTTAGTACAAAAAGGGTTATGGGGACGTGCCGCAAATTTGGGTAGCAAAATCAGGCTTTCTGGTATTCCAATCGGTCCTTTTTCTTCGCAAAATGTGGTATATTTATGGGTTTTCTTTTTACAATTTTCGGAAATTTGCGCCAAATGCCGCAATTTTTGACATTTTTTCTCAAAATGTTAGAAAATTTTGCCAAATTTGGACAGAAAAAATGAGATTTTTGATTAAATTTGGCTCAAAATTTAGAAGATTTGGTAAATGGATGGGTCATTTTTGAGTAGGTGCTTCATCATTTTGCATTGAGAGAAATGAGTTTGACCATTCCTTTTCATATATTCTTATATGACAATATCACAGTATTTAAAGTTGTGTTATAACTATTAAACGTCATTGAGTTGATGTACATAATAGCAAAATGTATGATCAAAGTTGATACCAAACTGAATGGGATATATACTTTGTTTAACAAGTGTTCATATTGCATAGTTAATGTTCTTTTAATTCACATTAATCATACTGGAGCCTTGCTCATAATCTTGTGTGGCTAGGCTTATTTATATTTGCATTCGCCATTTATTATACAATTTTATTAAATAGTTATCTGCTACAATGTTAATAACATTTGTTTACATCCAATCTGTTAATAAGATCATTCAACTTGTGTTACTGAGTATGATAAATGTGATAAGCTTGGTAAAATTGCAAAATTAATTGAGTTTCTATTCCAAAAATGAAGTAACAGGTGGTGAATAGAGTACAGTGTTCTCTTTAAACAAGAACTGTTCTTTTCTCCTGTATATGACACATGTTAAATGTTGACTCCTCGGAGTAGATACTGCTATATTTAATCTTGACCTGTATTTTGAAAAATTTTTAGTAAGTGACTAATTAAGCTGAAGGAATTAAGTGTCTATTTTCTCTGTAGGTTTGCCGTTAGTACTTAAGTTTCAGTCATGGGCTTTGTATTAGGTTAATAGGTTACCAGGTTATTACACTTTAGGGCTCCAATACAACATAAGCATACATGTGGCTCTTAGTGACAACTACTGTCAAATGCTACAGTACAAACAGTAATACTAGGTAGGATTTTATTTTTTACAAAAATGCATATTTTCACCCATGATCAGTCATAGGCTTCTGAGGCTGTACACTTCAAAATTGATTACTTTGACCCCATTTAAAAAAAAATGTGCTTATTCTTTTCAGGGTATGGAGAAAGACCATGTCACTGTAGTTTATGGGCAATTTTTGAATTACATTTTTTTTGCGTAACCATAGACACATTGATCTTGAAAATGTATGTTTGCATCTTGTAACACTGTGTAAATCTTCACTTTCAACTTGCCATTTCACCAATTGTCTTCTTCTACTTTCGCACCCATTCATTGGTCCCCATGATGTCATTAGCGAAAAACAAATACTCAAACATTAAATCCTGGTTGTTACAAATCTCAAATTATCAAAATAACAGCAAAAAAGTATCCCAAATAGTTTGAATTACACCATCTTAACCTTGTCATTAAGTGGTGGATAAACCCATCAGCAAGATCAGCCAATAATCTTGCTGATTAATTCTTTTAGTAGCTATTTAGGAGTAGCCTGTCACCTTGAAAAACCGGAACAGCCTGTCACCTTGAAGTAGTTAATCTGAGCATATCCTGAAACAGGACCTACCAGATTATGTGGATCATAGGTCATCCATCGAAGTGTACCTTCATGCCTTGGGAGTGGCGTATTTGACTGTGTTTGATCGTTAAATTTGTTATTAACATTCTTATATTTTTTAAAAACATATTCAATCAAGCACCAAAGAGAAGTGCTTTTACCATAAAAGACCATTATCATCCTATTAAATTGATGCTAAAATAATGCATTATTTGGCTATTTATGGAATGACAAAGGTATCTGATGTATTATTTTAGATTATTAAAAGTACATTTTTCCTGTGTTTCAGTTTATAACAATATAAATGTCTTCAGCCATACATAATTTACAATATAATACAATGATAACATATATGTGTAGTATCATCAATATTCACCCTATGCATTGCCATTTCTCATCAACTTTGAGTTTTTACTTTGTAATAATGTAATCCACTCAATTCACTTCCAAACAAACCAGGGCATGCTTGTCATGCAGCTTTAAAGCATAATACAGTCAAAGTTAGCACATTACTGGCATCATTTTATGATCAAGATATCACATTTCCTTGCCATCTTCCAAACCTCTTCAATTATTCATGTGAACCAAGATATTGCATAAAAATACATGTGTTTTGAATTTCAAATCACCCTGGAAGATGTGCATGCTCCTAGTATATACTAAAGTATTAAAGGTTGCCATGTTGTGTTTGTGCAGAATTATGTGCTGATGCTTTTGAAAATATATATTTTGCAATATTTCACCTAATCTTATTCTAATGTTCCTGATCATTTTATTAAGCAACAACTAACAATAACAATTTTAAATCAGTATATTTTTCAGATGGTTTGAAATTTAGAGTTGATAGGGTCGTTTTTGACTGTACATCATGTTCGTAGATATAATTTGATATATGAAAGTCAATCGTCCTTTTACACTTGCAATATAACTGTCAAGTTTTAATGTCAGCTGTGTTTAAGTGATGTTAATGATGCTGAGAAATAAACCATGCCAACACTCATTAATGATGCTGAAAATATATGCTGCCATTTTTAAAGGGGTTACCTGTGATGTCATGTCATCTAGAAACTTATTTAATCATGCAATGTATTAAAAAGGTTGGTGAATCAAATAAAGTTTGAATAAAATTGATGCATTTTGAAGATAGGGATCATTATTAAACAAATAATTTTATCATCTTTTGTGTCCTACAATTCTAATTCCTGAGTTTTTAAATAGTTTATAGATAGCTTTAGTTATCATTTAATTGAATGTCATTGTTTTAGAATAGACAGTTAAACAAATCAAGATATGACAAAAATTGAAATGATAAACCAAAAATTTAATATTTTTATGTTCTCCTTTCTGCAAGAATGGCAGTGTCTTATTCTTCAAATTTCACTGACAAAATCTTACTCAATCATATATTTAAGGAATTATTGAATTAAGATATGAAAGTGAACCAATCAATGACCTTAATCAGTTAATTACACAAATGCTTGAAAATGTGACGGCACTAAATGAGCATATATTTAAATTGTCTTCAGCAGTTGTCTTAAGTACCTTTAAGATGAGTTCGATGTGATGTGCTCAGTACTTAATGGCTGGCAGAAGCCAAGAACATGTACAGGTGGTGATGTGTGTATGTGCAGAGAAAATGAGCATCTTCCTGTCGAAAAGAACATAAATGGTTTGATGTCATCTGGTCTTTGCTGTAGGTGATCACGTTGTGAATGATGTATGAATGTATTTGATTAGAATAGCCAGGAACAGTGTGGAGGAGGGAAATCTATTTCAGGAATCCAAATCAGGCGAACTGATTACATATGATTTGTGCCAAGGAGCTCTATACTTTTTAAAAACTTGGAGATTGACCTTGTTTCATCAAGAGCTCCACCTTCACATGATTTTATTGTAACTTTTGGCTCTTTGATTGGTAATAATGTACAGCAGGATTATTCATGGTTTTCAGGTGATCTGACTACACAATCAGTGTTCTTGAGATCTCTATAATGAATTACAAATATTTAAGAGTAACATTATTTAAAACAAAGTAAAAGCACTGCACTATATGATTTTAATGATGTAAAACAGTATCACCTGTAACATTCCTGTAAAATCAAACTTGGAGATAGAGTCTTTCTGTATAGAATGTCTTAAGATGCTTTGGTTAGTGTCTTTATAGCCTATTCAATTTTCAAATTAGCCTGAAGATGACACTCAACAGGATATCAGAGGCTAAGCATTCCAATGTGGATTCCTTGAATCTTCAGGAACGGATATTGTTTTTGTATAAAGGTCAATCCATAACCTACTTAGAAATCTACATCATTTGTTCAAGATTTTCTAGGTCTTGAAACATGGCTTCCATCCAATGATTAGGTTTTATGACTTACTTTGTATAGTGCAAAAGCGGAATTCTTGCCAGGAGTTTGCAAAACCATCAGCCAAAAATGCCCACACAATTTAGACAAATGCTCACAGTAATAATGGTAACGTAAAGCGGTAGATATATTTTGTCATTTTTGTAATTTGTAGACATTTTCATTCTGAATTTTTCTCATGGTGATTGGTTTTTAAAACTGGCGTGAACATTTTCCCATGTACAATTTCACCATTGTGTAAAGCAGTGGTGGGCAACCTTTTTACTACTGCGGGCCAAAAAAGAGTTCTGACATTTTTAGCGGGCTGCATCCAAAGTACTAAAAGAGTTTATTGGATTTATGTTTCTACTATCATGACCCCCTTTTTGACGTTAATAAACCCTTTAGCTGCCTTTACGCATTTTAAAAGGTGCACCAAAATAGTCTCCCGAAATTTTTTGCAAAATTTTACTTTGAATGTCCCTATGTTTGATCTCCAGAAGACAAACTAGTACGTCATTTTCAAATTCAAAATTTTCTTGAGTAGTATCAATTTTCCCTACCTATAGACACTTCTGGTGCAAGTTAGCAATTAGCAAAAACATATTCTGAAAAAACTCAAGGAAGACCTGGGACATTATCTTTGCTCAGTATGGGAAAAGAATTTCCTTACTCACAGCTATATAAATGTATTTTAGTCATATGTTAAAAGTATTTGCAAATAATTCACCAAAACATCAGCCAACAAAAATTTCGCTACTGTTGGTGTACTCCATTTATTATATATTTATAACTTTGTCACTTGATTGCGAAAACCCTCAAATTTTCTTTCCCATTTATGAATGGCTGTTGAAATGGTTATTAACGTGACGATCACCTGAAAAACAATTTCAAGAGCCAGGGAAAGAAACTTTAAGAACCATTTCAATAGCTGCAAACCACATTTATGAAAAACTGAAACTGTTTTGCAGATACGACGACTTTCTTGCACTCGAATAACAAAATCTGAAACACGATAGGTTTTAAGATATTACAACAGATTTTATGACGCAAATTATAGTAATGTATTATATACATCACTTAGGCAAAATGCCAGTTGAAATTATTTACCAGCAAATATATATTTATATTTTTCATTTTTTACCAGCAAATATATTTTATATATTTTTCATCATCATGCATACTATTCTGTAATATCTTTTATTTTAACGTAGAAAATAACCTCCTCATTGTTTTTAGGGAATGTATATAATATTCCCTCCTCCAAAGGGGGAAAACCCCGTGAGTTCACGAATCCTCATTGTGTCTTGCTTGTGCGAAAATAATTGTATATATTATATTGCATAGAAACAATTTGTGTTCTTCCAAAAATGGATAAAATAGCTTAAAATACACCATCATGATATATGTGTGACCGTCCATCAAAAGAAAATATATGGCTAACTGATCTTTGATCGCGTTTATCTCAATTATACATTTTACTCCCTGACAACCTTTGATAGAGTGCGGTTCAATGACGTTTTTCGGAAATGCGAAGCATAAGCTTTAAGAATGGATAAAGAAAAAAACAAACAATTGTTATGTATTTATACAGTATAAAAGCAATTTTTTCAACTTTGGAAGAATACCATTGCTGAGATGACAAGTTTATTTCATGCGCAATCTGACTTTTTATTTTGCAGCTTCCTTTTCCAAATTGTACACATTATTTTTTTTCTTTGTGGGCTTGGCGGGCCGCACAAAAAGAGCTTGCGGGCCGCATAGCTGTAGGTTGCCCACCACTGGTGTAAATCATAACCATCATTGCAAGAAGAGATGAATAGATCTGGGCCGTAGAATCAATATCAAACATTCAGGCAGTGGTGGCCGCGATTATGGCGATTTAGAAGAAGCTACTGAATTTATTGACTAGGGATTTAGAAAACGCATATTTAGGGTACATTTTACATGGCTTTCTATTGGCGCATTGATATTGAAAAAAATACAAAACTCATATTTTTACATTTATTCAAATAATAATACAAGTACTCATATAGTGACACACTTTATTATAGTATTCTAAATCCGCTGGGGTTCACGCATGAACCCCATTCATAGCAAAGTAAATCAAGTTTATTCGAGGAGTTACTTTTCTACGTATTGAAATTAGATACTGCGACGGGATATCTGTTTGTGAGGAGGCATGGCCACAGTCGTATGCAAACATTATACTACCCATCAGTAAGCACTTGAAAATGTGTAATGGGGTGAAAAATAGGTCTCCATTTATTACATTCTCCATAATGTGAAAATTTAGAATGAAAATTCTCATTCAGAATTAACAGTTTACGCCATTCTTAAAAAACAATCACCATGAGAAAAATTCTGAATAAAAATGACTACAAAAATGAAGAAGTACCGTATCCACTCGTCCAATTAAACTATTTTCCGACTGACAAACCCTGTAAATTATTAAATACTCCAACTTTCAATAGTTTGACAGATCGTTGTACTCTATAATGAAACATTACAAAAGTATTTTGATGTCAAATTTTGCACACTGGTATTAAATAAGCCATTGCTACAGTGATACACATTCAGAAAATCCATAGTTGAATTGGACGAGTGAATAGGGTATATCTACCGCTTAAGAGTATAACTCATCAGGCAAATAATCTGTATGAATCTTGACAGTACATTGCACTTAACCCAAGCTGTTGCCTGCATATCAAGGCAAACACATCAAAATGCTTCACATTCATGTGATCAAACAGAATTCAATGCAACATAAGATTTGAAGGGCATCTTTGCATCGGTCCATGATCAGAGGGCAATGGTCAAAGTAAATATCACAAGCCGTCTCCACAAATATATATGATTGTCATCAGATGAGTAGATTATGATGTAGGTTTGATGTGCCATGTTTTGTGGAGATAAAAATTGACAAAAAAAAAATATCAGATAGGTTCTCTCATAGAACTTGCCATTTCTAGCATAGGACAGGGTTTTTTGTCAACCCAACATGTTTTTTTTTTTTTTGACAAACAAGTGAAAAAAAATTAACATTTGAAGTTTTTGAAATTTTCAAGAGTTCCATGGTATCTCTCATTGCTATAGTTCTAACATAACACAAACTTTGTCTTGAAACTATGATATTTGATATCCACACATTAAGTTTGCTTTAGTTCAATTCTTTCTGTAAAATGAATACTTAAAGTAGAACAACTTTATTACTTCATTTAGTTTCATTTAGATCCAAGGTTACGATTATGATAGTAAAATAACTCAGCATACGTCAGATGAACTTAAGACTTCCATTGGTGACGGAGGAGACTTCCTGCAATCAGCAATTTGCTCCACTCGGAATTGATAGTGACATTTCTAACTCCTCGTTTGTCAACAATAGAAGTGCATTAATCTAGACTTGATAACTGTATCTGTCATTTATTTTATCCACATTGAAATATTGATAATCATGATGTAAGACCTCTGAATATTTTCTCAAAAAATATGTAAATAAAAACATCTTTAATTAATACTTGTCATGTGACTTCCCATAATGCATGGTGATTAGCCAACCATTTTTAGACTTGTCATGTGACTTTCCATAATGCCTAATCATTGCATTGGCCAATCAGTTTATCAGATAAATATTTTTAGATTGAACAAATGCTTAACCACGTTGACTTTTCCTTTTCTCACGAAATGTAATTTCCGTACTGCTATTTTCATCCTACATTAAATTGATTTATATCAACAAAATGGTAAAATGTGCTAGCCACAAGCACAATTTATACCTAGTGAGGTGCCTGGCATTTTAAAGAGCTCACTCAGACATAATTTATATGATGACAATGATTTCCACAATATTAAACTTTGAACACATAAATGCTTAGGATATTTCGGGCAACAATATTTAGATGAAGTTTAAAGTCAGAAAGATTACAAAAAATGAGGAAATAATTAGACCCTGAATCAACAACAGTTTGACCTACTTTCCTTCTAACTATAATTATATGGTACACATTTAGACAACTGTTTATTATTTCCATGTAACAATTTTAATATGGGAAGAAAACTTGAGTATAATTTATATCTCTTATGATGAATGTGCATATTTTTTTAAAAAAGTTGGTATTTCTTGTTGATTTTACAACTCAAGTGTACCTAACGGTTATCACTGCTAGTTTATACATTTTTGCTATTTGTCGATAAAGGTTCATTGGTTATCAATGTATCGCTTCGACTTAAGATACAGAGTCCTGAACCCTGATTGATGTGATCAAATATAGCAACATGGATTTGTGACTTATCAAACAGCACATTTGACAAACACAAATA